>CAJQZP010000895.1:680000-722500 GCA_907164705.1 Parnassius apollo | reverse complement strand
GGGTCATTTGAATATAAACCATCCAGGGACTCATTCAAACACACACAAAAAAATTCATCAAAATCAGTTGGATGGTTTCAAAGTCTGTAGCGGACAAAGGTAGAAACATTTTTTGTGTTTTTTATATATAGATGCTTTATATAGATAGATAAGTCCCGCGTATTTTCTGGGACTTTGTTGTAATAGCGTACGCAATGTCCTATGAAGGATTTACTGACTCTTTGGAGTCAACTATGAACCATCGTATCGACAAAAATACATCAAATAGTGTGAATATAACTTCAGTGGGTAAATTAGAATTGATTAAATATCACACGAATAGAATAGAACACAATTATTTTATAAATATTACCACTGGTTTGAAAAAACCTTTTTTTTCTGAGAAAAAACAGTAAGAACGAGGTATTTTTTATAGAATAAGGGTTATAAAAGAACACTTAGACTACCTGTTGATTGTGATGGTAAGTAGGCACTGTGGCCATGGACATCTACATCTTTCCTTGATTGAGAATTAAAATGCATAAGCGTTGAAACCCCTGCAGACTAAAATGGAATGCATCGATTCCAGTGAAAAGTTATATAGAGGCTGTATGTTGTACAATTTGATCGCTATCAAATTGGACAACATACAGCCTCTATATCTAACGCACCAACAATTATTTGGTAAAGATACAGAAGACTAGCTTTCGCTCGCAGCTCTGCCCGCGTTTAGTCAGAAGCCTACGATTTTTTAAAAGAATGAAATTATTTTGAATAAACGAACTTACATTATGTGGTTAGTGCAGTCCCTGGACACCTACAGCCCACAGGACCTAAGATGGAATGCCTCTCAGCCTGTAATTATATTGGCTCTCTACCCTGACTGGTAATCAGCATAACAAGCACTCACACACACATGGCCGCAGAAATAGTTAAGAGGGTAACACCTGCCTAGACGAACTCCTGGGTAGAAAAGCAGTCCTATATAGTTGCAGAAGTTGCAGAATCTCTACTGAAATACACTTCTAACTACTCGCAACATTTCCTGTTTAAATAAAAAGCAGTTATTGTGACTTACCTATGATAGATATAGTCCATCGCGAAATTTTTTAACCCCTGAAGAAAACAGACAGAAACAAATGTATAAGTTTGTAGTTTGTATCTGTGTCTGTGTATCTGTCTGTGGCATTATAGCTACAGAACGGGTGAACCGATTTTGACTACGTCTTTGTCGTTTGAAAGATGTCGTAATTGAGAGAGATTTCCGTGAGAAGATGCCGTTTGAAGATCATCACTTTTTTTAATTATATTGCTAAGAATAACATTTCGTTAAAGCATTTTATAGTTGTTTCTATTATAGTTAACTGTAGTTAACGCAACGCAAGCCAAACAATGAAATTATGTTGTGTATAATTTTTAACACCATGGATTAAAAGACTGTAATTTATGGTAGCCGCAAACTTTCTTTTGCAAAATTTTGGTTTGGAATCTATCATCATTATTCATCATTACAACCCTTCACAAGAACCACTGCTGAACATAAGCCTCCCCCAAGGAATGCCACAAAGCACGGTCCTGAGCCACCTTCATCAATCGACTTCCTGCATGTCTTACCATGTCGTCACCCCATCTAGTGGGGGATTGCCTACAATTAGCCTGGCGGTACGAGGCTGCCACTCGAAAATCTTTCTTCCCCATCGGTTGTCGTAATAAATATATAACAAATATACCAAAAAACGTTCTTATTTTTATGCAAGTAGATAATAATAATATATTAGCATAATTTTAATGTATAATTTATAATATTACACCATATAATATTTCATCCGTTCATTGTTTTTGCTGATTGAGTAACAAACATACTTGCAAATTTGCAAATATCTAAACACTTTACAATTAAAAATAATAAAAAAACTTCAAATTTATAATAAAAAAGACTAGTAGAATAGGATAGGGCAAGTAGGATTTTATTATACATTTCTGTTCGATATCTCCTTCTTCATACTTTATGCATTAATTATTTAATTATGTGCAGAATATTGGCTTCGTATGAAAAAAGGATATACAATAGAAAAGAAGTTATATTTGTTAATTTAAATCTGGATGTTATGTAATACGTATGGAATAGCAAAGGAGTTTAATATACGTAATTTGTAGTGGAAGTTCATACAGCGGGCGAAATGTTTAAGTAATTTGAATTCCATTTTGTTACTTATATCAGACGTCGTATTCAATGGCGCTACAAAAACTTATGCCTGGAATTTCATTTAGAATTATTTAGAAATTAATAAGCTTGGTTTAGCTTTATGAAGCGACAACCTGATGAGAAATGCAGAAAGTTGATAGATGCAGGTGGCTAAGGACCGATTGTGGCATAACTTGGGGGAGGTTTATGTTCAGTCGTTGATTTGTGAAGGGCTTTAATGATGATGATGAATTATAAGTTAAGAATAACCGATGGGGAAATAAGATTCTCGAGTAGAAGCTTCGTACCAGTATGCGCCTGCTCTTTTTTAATTCCCCTAGTGTTGCAGTTGTTCGTGGGCGGCGGTAGTCACTTACCGCTAGGTGAGCCGAATGATCTTATACAGAATGGGTCCCACATATATGCAATAAATGAAATAATACTAGTCCGTAGAAGTGTAGAAAAATTAAATATTAAATTAAAACCCGTAAAATAAAAAAGTGAAATTTTCAAACAAAATAAATATTAAAATAAATTCAGTAAAAGTGAACACTCTGTTTAGACAACGTACCTCGACCCCTTGGAAGAGTAACAACGTTGCACGCGGGTGGCACGCCGACAAAAGACACCGCTGTCGATATGTCGCAATACCAATAGTTTGCACTGCGTGGCAACGTCGCTTTTTAATGTTCAAGGATTCAAGTTCATTGAATCATTGACTTAGTGAATTCTATAGAGTGTTCAAATTTGCTTAATATTAAAACTCTACTTTTTGACCTAATTACTGGACCGATTACGTTCATTTTTTGTATATCGTCAGCAAAGGCGATAACAAGTATATGGTTTCATTTATTGCATATATGTGGGACCCATTCTGTATATAATAAGTGGTAACATTAAACATTTTGTACAACCGACTTCAATATAAATAAAATGAGAACATCTTCAATGTACTCTAAGCCAACTAAATACGCATTATTAAAGATAACTCAAAAACTACTGCTCAGATCTTGATCAAATTTATATGGCACCACATGAGGATCACTTGATTTCAAACGATAAAGAGTCATAAAATTCAGTTCACCGTGAACAAGTTATGAGATAACATACATAAAAAACATACAGTTGAATTGAGTAAATTCTCCTTTTATTGACGTCGTTAAAAAAGCGAAGTGAAGGTGACCAAGGCCATGTATTGGCCTGTGTTCAGCGGGACTTGTGCAACTGTGATAATGATCATCATGTATATCCGTTAGCGTTGGTGCTATCCTCTTGCCTATTTTTGTCTGCCACTGTTGTGTCCTTGTTTGAAAGGTAGGAGAGCCAGTATAATTACAGGAAGTTAGGTGTTCCATTTCTATTCTCATGGGTAACAAAAGTTTCTATAGTTTATTTCATTTGAGGTTTCAGATGCTGAGGGGCTACGGCCGGGGTTGCCAATTAATTGAAAGGTTTAATTTCAAAATCTAATATTTTCGATGCATGACTTATAAAAATATAATAAGGTTATGCAAAAAAAAAGTTTACTATAGTATGTTTCGAATTAATATTTTATAGTTTCAAGGAATAATTTTTGCACTAATTTAAGCGCTACAACATTAATTAAATAGGTTCCCAAGATATCATTGATTGTGTATTACACCATCATTGAAGGCACCTTTTTACTGATAAACGAGTATTACGAAATCAGATTTATTAGATGTGAAGATATAGCAATTTACAAATTGTTGTTTCCAAAAAGGCATCATAAGTTTGTAAATTTTGTCCAACGTTATGTATTTTCTTTGATATCTTAAAACCAAAGATTTAAACGAACCAGAACTGAAATTGTATTGAAACGTGGAACCTTTATTAAAACCTAAAGAAAGAACCGTAACCATTTTTTATAAATAAGAGTGGGTAAACGAGCATGCGCCACACTTGATGGTAAAACGTAAGAACATAGGAATTATTGCTCTTGATGCGGTTACAAAGGGGACAATCATTTTTGGGCCCACTAAAAATATTAACGTCCACTAATGGTATTACATCAAAAAAAAGACACCAAATTATAATAGTAAATGGCCTACAGATTTTTCGAAAATGTAAACGGAATCAAGAAATACGAAAAAAAATTAGTTGTTTTGATATTCGTGTTCTGATTAGTGTAATATGGGTAAAATGCGTGTACCTAATTAGTCATTTTGCAGCTTGTATAAAAAGAAAACTATTTTTTCACAAAGCTGACTTAAAAAAGATACCACTAAGAACTTTATGTTTAATTTCTAAAAATTTTAGCTAATATCACGTTATAACATAGTTCTAAATGACTGTGAACCAAAACGTTATTTTATCATTGACTTCCGGTAATTCCCAGCGGCCGGCGGCCGGGTACGGCGGGGCGGGGCGGCGGGGTATTACCTACGTCTTTAATCTTAACGGCATTGACGTTCGTTACGCTACTGTTTTTTTGTATTTATATGCGATTTTAAGAAAATGGAATCTGCTAGATCAGCATACAATGAAAATAGAAGTGTATGTTGCAATTGTGGAGTCAGGTTTCAACGCAGTGTGCGAAGACAATTACTGGCCGAGACAACTGCTGATGTGCGCCAACTTTTATCTGTGTGGATTTCTCATGAGGTAGGTATAATATTATCTCATGGAAAGCTAATCACTGCACTATACAATCTATCTACTTACATATTATCTAGATTTAAACTTTTATGAGAAATATATATTATTTTTGTTACTCTCGATTTTATTCCAACAATATTACTATACTGCGGAAACGAAAATTATATATTTTCTTTATTAATGTATTACTTAATATTTTTATTTTTGTTGAATAATATGGGATATGGTACGATTTTTTAGAAATAATACGAAAGAAAACGATCCACAGACTCCAGGCACACATAACGATCTATACATGATTAAGTACTTAATTATTTTAAGTTTTTAAAAGTAATAATAAATATCCCTTCATATTATTAATAAATTCATACCTTCTATAGCTATAATTTTAATCTTTCGTTATATTAAATTGATAAATGATATATTATATTGATTGAATTATTTTATATTTTGACACAAGATGACACTGCATTCTTTCCTGCTATTTACCAACTTACAGGCATAGTTCTTTGCATTGACTCCATTGACTGGCATTGACTGTAAAAATATAATATGGCATAAACTTGTTTGTTTAAATTGATGTAAACTGTGTTCGTGTTAAAGTAAAAGTTTAAAAATGAAAATTCACGTAGTTTTACTGCTTACAAGTGGATTAGTATGTTAATGTCTAATTGATGCAAAAAATGTTTAACCTAAGGGTTATATCATGCACGTAAGTCAAATATTAAATACCTATATCACATTTATGTATATAATTTGCCAATGACATTCGAAAATGCAAACTGACGAGTAAAAGTACATGTGAGTAATATAAAAGTTTATTTTTTCCTCCTAGAATTTTGTAAAATCTATAACTTATACTGAATTAACCTTTAACAAATGATAAACACAGGTCTTACTAATGTGTTAAATGTTAAAGTATTGAAGTTTTATGTTATTAGTGAAATCTAATTTAAATAATAGATAAAATAAAGTCACACAATATACACAAAAGAAGTTTTTTGTGGCATGGTATGATGTATCACATGTTATGTGTGTCTAATTATCTTTTGTCAGTCAATCAGAAATCAAAGTCGAAAAAGTATAGGTATATATGTGTCAATATTTATTCTAAGGATAAAATATTATGTAAATAGAAAAGTAAGTTATTTTGTGCAATGAAAAATATTTCAATCCACTGTAATATTACCGTTACAGCCAATTAAACTCCACTGCCGAACATAGGCCTCCCCCATATATTACTAATATTACACAACTCCATAATACTCTAATATTATAAAGTTTATTTATCACTATATGATATACCTGAAATACTGTAAATATTGTAAAATCATAATATATTAATCGATATTTGTCTTTTGGATTTCCAATTTTTTTTTTAATTGAAAATGTATTGTATTTCAAATAATATAGGGTTCCACATCAAACATTCACTTTCATGCCAACTTCGCTTCCCTCCTCAAAATGTACATTTATCTGAACTTAATATTTATTTACTCTTTTATTTTTAATTCCTGATTTTTTTCAGTTACACCCACTTGATGCAGTTTGTTGTAACTGCCTAAGAATATTGCAAGAAAGTGTTGCATCAGCTCACTCCATTAGAAGATTTGGGTACAGGAATATTTGTATTCCATGTGGATCTTCAATGTTAAGAGCACACCGTAGACGGATTGTGCCTATTAACTCTGAAGAAAGAGATATTATTTTGCAGTGGATACCATCACACCAGGTACTTACCTTATTTTAAAAGGCTGTAAATGGTCCCCTGCCTCAAATAGGCAGCCCAGAGGATTTGCCACAATCGCTTTGGTACACAGATTGATGTTTGTAAAATCAGACACCTTGCATACAATTTGGTCTGATATTTATGCTCATTCAACATGGCAGTTCACTAACAGGTTATCTTTAAATTTACAGTCTACCAAAAGTCTACTGCTGAACATAGATTGTCTTATGGGGGGATATTTGCCATTAATAACCAATTTTTTTATTTTTAGTTATTAGATGAACGATACTTCTTCCTTATCTTACACCCATATTTGTATGCTTTTGTACTTATTATACAAGTAATATTTTTTACCTTAAAAGACATTAGTATAAATAAAACGGGTTGGGTTTACAATTCGGTCGCCTCAATTTGAAGATTCTGTTACTGTGGGGGGCGTCAAGGGAGTTTATCTGAAGCACCTACACGCGAGTTTTGCTACCGGAGCAGCATCGAAGTATTTTTATTTATTTTTTGAAAATATTGGTAAACAACTAATTAATTAAATATTCTCACGTTTTTGACGTTTTATCTGTCAATGTCATATCGATATATAGTACTAAATCGATCTAGTGAATCGATATTTCACCCTAGAGAATCAAGATCAAATCTTTTCTGTTTTGTTAAGATTTACAAAATTATTTATAATTAGTTGAAAGTACCCCAACTCGTAAAGAATGACAGTTTTTCAATTTAATCATTCAATGTTATCTGAAACTTTAAAGAACTTGGGCTTAGTGAAATATTGTTAATAATTCTAAAATAATTACTTCTTGTCTGATATGTGATGTATTATTTATTTCTATTTAAATAAGTAGTGCCACAAAAATATTATGAGGGGAAACAATTGCATGCTAATATTTATAATTTTAAAAGACATTAAAACTATTTAGTGTTAGAAAGATTGAAATAAATAGAACAATAATAAATATTATTAATATTTAGAGTAGACACTGTAAAACTATAGTTCATTTTGTTAGTTGATAAAAAATAACTTTTTTTCAGGTGGATCGTTTAGAACGAGTATGCAGTCCTTGCTGGCTGAGGGCTTCCAGAGCTGTATGGAGACAGAGACAACAAAATGAGAACAGGGATATTGAGCTACAATCCATGAATATAGAAGACATCGGTAACATCCCACAACCACCCCCTATACCTGCACCTGTAACCCCTGCCATTTCCAGAGCGGCATCAACAATTACTATGGCTAATTATAAGCGTGCTGCTTCTACTTCCCGTCACTGTATTTTTAAGTCATGTAATCATTCATCTAGATTTTTAATACCTAAACTACTTAAAGAGAGATTGCTGATAGATCACTCATTTTATGTGCCACTGTGCGCTCGTATTTGTGAATACCATTTAAATGAACCCCACAATGATTGGAATAATTTATTCACGAGTAGTAACTGTTCAGATTTTACTGCATCTCAGATAGACAACCTTTGTTCCTTACTTAAAAGTAGTGTTACTCAAAATTATAATATTTTAAATATCATTGAACATAATTCAATATTATGCAAATATTGGTTAGGATTTACCAAATACCAATTTGAACAGTTACTAGTTGAAATTCCATCTATCAGTGAAAGAGTTAAATCACCTAAAAGAAGTCTAGCTATGTTCTTAGTGAAACTTCGTACAGGTGATAGCAATGAACGCATAGCTTCTCTATTTAATGTAGCTTCATCGACTGTGTTCAATCACTTAAATATTGTAAGTCAGTGCTTTGAAGAGCAATTCATCCAACTGCATTTAGGGACAAATACCTTATGCATTCAACAAGTTGCTCAATATAACTTGACAATACCAAATGGCTTGTTTGGTAATCCAGATATGGATCCTGAATTTATGCCAGCCATAGTAATATGTGATGGTACATACATTTATGTGCAAAAAAGTAGTAATTACTTATACCAGAAGCAAACATATAGTTTACATAAGTATCGTAACTTAGTTAAGCCATTTTTAATAGTGTGCTGTAATGGTTATATCCTTGATGTTTTTGGACCATATCCTGCAACAGAATCAGATGCTTCTATAATTCTTAGACTGTTCAACGATAGTAGTCCACTGCGAACCTATTTTAGAGAAAACGATGTATTTATTCTTGATAGAGGTTTTAGGGATGCAATTCCATTCTTGCAGCAATGTGGTTATAAGGCTTACATGCCTGAATCTAAACAAGCTGGTGAAATACAATTATCAACCATTGCTGCCAACAAGTCCAGATGTGTAACTTTGTGCAGGTGGGTGATTGAAATTGTAAATGGGAGATTTAAACGGGACTTCAAATTATTTCGTCAGGAATATTTTAATACTGCATCTACTCATCTCATGCTATACTTTAAAATTGCAGCTGCATTAATAAATCGATTTCATACGTTGATTCGTAATAATTTTCATGCTGTAGAGATATTGGCAATTGCTCAAGCCAAACTAAACACTCCAAATAATTTAGCCTCCTACGTAGAAATGCACAATTTAAATAGAGTGAGAGTGCGATTTGCCAGCATTAATGGTAATCTTCCAGAGCTGGATAGTTTTCCTCAACTGACATTCCAGGATCTCATTCTGTTTAGTCTAGGAATTTATCAAATTAAACAAGCTCGTAGTTATTACGGGGAGCATGTCAGGGCTTCTGGAGAATATAAAATCGAGGTATACCTGCAATCTGTCCATGATTTTGGTCCAAATAGTTATCTATTGCGAGGTAGGATACAATCAAGGCACACTAGTAAAAAAACTTATTACACTTATATACTAGTTGACACCAACCCATCAATTGCTAACACTAGGGCTGCTCTTACTGGGTACTGTTGCAACTGTTTGGTAGGCAGACGCACTGTTGGCTGCTGTGCACATGTCATGTCTGTTGTCTGGTTTCTATCTTGGGCACGGCATCGAGATGAGGTTGAACCACCTGCATCTTTTTTTAGATGATATATTACTTTCAAGTAATGATATTGAAAATGATGAATGATGATTATTAATCTTAATGCGTATTAATATTGTAATATAAATGATCATTTTTGCTATAGTTGCTTCACTTGTGGCAACCAAAGTTTTTTGTGGTATTCTATAGGAAGATGCTGCTCCCCATCTCCTAGTATTTTTATTTTATTCTGTCGACTTTAACGACACCATACGGGACGGAACGTGATGGCAATTCACGGAAGGCCTCTGTAATATTTTACATTATATCTTTAATTTAGGAGCCATATGTTCGGCAGTGGACTGTTGTAATGATGATGAATAATGATGACTAAAAATTGTAATTTTTGTTGCTTATTTGAACTATTTCTATTTTACTGTGTGCTTTATTATCTGTTATATATTATGTTATATGTGTAATTTATAAATAAACGCCGAGCAAAGTTGAATTTATTGCTTTGGCACCCTTTTTTTATCTCTTTTAATTGACAATATCCTTCTGATTTCTAATAATATCGTAAACGGGCGAGACATTATATTTTAATGATGTATGGGATTTATACTTGCTAATAGATGAATACTTTAATGAACAAAGGGCCGGCACTGCACCTGTCTGCTGTGTTATTTTTAAAAGAGGACTCATAAAACACTGACGATTTTAACCATAATTAATGCAGTGATTATACATGATCTTTGGGACTTATTACATATCAATATCGTATCATAAATAGAAATGTTACCATCAAGTTATTTTGAAAAAATCTTTTAATATGATCTTTTGATATGAAAACACGAAAAATGTTTCTACCTATGTCCGTTAGAAACCATCCAAGCGATTTTGATGATATGTTTATGTGTGTTTGAACGGGTCTCTATATGATTCATATTCACATATGGACTCGGTAGGTGGCGCTGTTGTCGAAATCCAGAAATCACCTGTGCGAAGTCGGGGCGGATCGCTAATAATAAATACAATTAAACTATACCTGTGTGTTTGTTATCCTGGCACAAACAGTTCAAAACATCTTACTTCCTCACAATTTATCAGTGTGTAATAACAGATAAGCATGATATTACCTAGTCATTTTGGTATTTTAGAACCCAGTCATTTTAAGATGTATAATTAGGTATTTAATAATCAACCAAAGCATATTAAAAAAAGTCTTGACACCGGGCCTGTCTGTCTGTCTGCATAAATAGATCTGAATTATGTCTGAATTATATAGACTATGTTGGAAATGATGATTTACCATCTATAAATACGGTTGCATTATAACTTGTTTTTTACACAGTCAGTTTAAAACATCTTTCTTACTATATAACGTGTGTTGGTAATATTGTAAATATAAATGGATATATTATACCTTAGTCATCTTGAATTTATTCATATTATTTTAACGGTAATTGGGAAGTACACTCACAATCAATATATGTAAAAAATTGTATCCATACCACATTTGTACACAGACAGGCACTATATTTTGCCGTAACTACTAAAAATATTGAAGTACCTGAAAATGCTGAATGTACCTACAACTTGGTTTTATATGAACTATTATTCAACAGTGCACTATTTTAACTTAAAATACCGGTAAAAACCACTATAAATAGCTTTTAGTTTATTTATAGGTTATTTTAAAATTCATATTTTAATTGTCAATTTCTCGATTTTCCGTCTAGATGTGGTAAAACTAATATTACTTTTGTAAACTATAAATTATAAGGAATAAATCGACATCCATTTCATTGCGTGACGCGAAAATTTGTGGTGGGCCCATTCTCCATACAAAAATTGATTGTCTCCTTTGTAAGGGAATCATTTTAACACGTGTTCCGCAAGGTGATCACGTCTGCTCAAATTAGGTTCTTACAATTAATCATACCCCACGATGAAACAAAGCTCTCTTTGCTCTGAGCTAGTTCATCATTACAGTCGAACTAATGTCAGGATTTGTAAGCTCACACCGAATACTTTATCAAACGTTGGGCGTTGAATAGAAAGTAAGACATGTATTTGATTATATCTTTTTTTTTGGTCGATCGTCGATTAATGAAACATATAGGACCGAACTTATTTTTAATTTTGTCTTATGTGTTTATACTGCGTAAGCACAAAATTACAGATTTTAAACCTAATTAAAACGTAATAAAAATACAATTAGTTAAATGACTTCTCATAGAACTGCTCTGACCCGTTGTCAGAAACGTACTATGTCACTAGGAGTTATTATATAACGTAGCAAACAATATTTACCCTTTGTCCTTTTATAAATGCAAGGAAAAAATTCTAAATCCGCTGCTAAACCTTAATTACTAGGAAGCAGAGGAATAAATCAGTATTAAAATTCTTACACACGTACACACATACACATACACACACATGCACGCGTGCGCATACACGCACACGCGCACACGCGCACGCACGCACGCACGCACGCACTCACGCACGCACGCACGCAAGCACGCATGCATGCACGCACGCACGCACACACGTTTGTTTTGTCTAACTGATAGTCAAATAAATTATTATTATAACTATCTTAATCCGCTGGATACAGGTCTTTTCATGTCGTCACTCCGACTAACTAAACGTCATAGCAGCTTAATGCTGCTGTGTTTCGTATGGCCAGACAACTGGAGACTATTTTTAATAGATAAGAGGCATTTCATCTTAGTCTTTAGACTTGACAATGCATCTGTATATTAATTATTGATCGAAGATCATTGTAGATATCTATGGGTCACAGCCTATCATCAGGTGGACGGTGTACTCGTTTGTCACCATTATTCTACAAAAAAAAAAAAAAATAATTAAAAAAAACTTCGCTGAGGTACCTTTACAAAGGTGCCACTCGAAGACTTTTCTTCCACATATTTTTCTTTAGCCAACACACATTGGGGCAGTGCGGGGGACACTTACTAACCCTAAAACAACCTTAGTGGGACTTATAAAAGCTGTAATTTAAATCCACCGGACATTGTTTTAAAGAAAAATTTGAAATTATGTATTATTTTTTATATTTATATACCAGAAGGGTGACAAACGAATGAATAATCCACCTGATAGTAATTAGATGCTGAGGTCCATAGGCATCTACATCTATGATCAATTAAGATTCAAAATATAGATGCGTTATCATCACTATAAACTTAGGCAGAATACCCCGTTAACTGTAAAAAGTACTCTCTTTTTCATTACGAGCACATACAGCAACACGAAGCACAGCATCATTGAGCTGCTATTTTACGAGAGTTATTTGCTATTCGCTAGCTAGCTGGCTATTTGCTGTTTGCTATTTTACATTCTATGAAAGCGTGGTCCTTCCCTGGTCAATCCAAACAATTCGAGCTGCAACTACAATATAGTTACAGCGTGGTACTACTACGTTACATTTACAATGTTTTTATTTACTATCCATCACTTCATTCCCAAGGGTAGTAGGTTTATTTTACCCTCAACTTTGATCCAATGATGGAAAGGGGCGGCTGGAATTAAATCATGTAATTCCTGCGCACACTCTTCGACCGTGAGCGTTAGAGTTTACGTGGTAGAGTCATGTTTCAGTTATATTATGACTACAGCACAAACGGTCAATCGCAGAATGACCAGGCTTGCAAAGTATACAAGCGTGAAATAGAAGCCAAAGCGTTGTATATTACTTCTCGAGGGTGACAACGCAACTGCATTTTGATTTTTGATCGAGGTTAAATGTCAACAAGTGAACTGTGCTCGTTATCAACGTGTTGTATCAAAATAAGCCACGCTGTAACTGTTTTATGGCTGTAGCACGAATGGTTTTTTGCATCCCGGAATGATGTTTGCCTGAAATACCGTTCAGAGAATGTTTGCATAAAAAAGCAGTATAACTCTGCTGTTTTTCGTATGATATGTGACAAGAGCCGGAGGTCCTTTTTACAAGTAACGAGGGATTTCAACTAAGTTCTCCCGAGGACTAAGCCGAAATGACTCTGGAAGGGCAAAAGGGGAACTACAAAACATTTTGTAGGTAGATATAGGCTGCCTATGGGCCATAGCATCCAATTACCTTTTGGAGGGCTGTGTGCTCGTTGGTAAATCTTACATTTATAGAAAAAAGTTATGCTTGGTCAACACATTAATTATTTATTTATTAAGGACAGCCAACAAATCTTGCACCAAAAACATTAAATTCTTAAGCTATTATCTAATATTTAAGCTAAGTGCAGATTCAATTACAGGCTGCCACGACATGCAAATGTGAGTGTTTAATGCTTGTTTAAAAAGTAATTTTTATTACTTTTTAAATATTACTTATTGTATTTTTATAACAAAAACTAAACAATCCAAAATTATTCCGTACTCAAACTTACACCTAGAAGTATTTTTGTGAATTTAGAGACGCTATTTGAAAAAATGTCTACGTCCGTTTTTTTCTGGAGCTCATTGTATTGTCGTTGCAGCCTGTTCATGATCGCGTGATGGCCGAGATTGCTTTTGGATTCCTTGATAGCAAATGGTGTGTATTTACCTTTTCGCGAGATTTTATAGGGTGTATTAAGCCGAACCTGTTCCAGCAGTCCAGGGCAATCCAGACCACCTCTTACAATTTTATATAAAAACAAATGATCCAATGTAAGTCTCCTATTTTTTAAGCTTTTAATTTTGAATTTTGAAAGTCTATCAGCGTACGAAGGCAACTGCTTAGCTAGAGTAGATTGAAATGACACGTGCCATAAAAATTTTTTTTGCACACGTTCTAGTCGCTTAATATACACTTCGTAGTGTGGTGACCAAACCGAGCTGCAATACTCCGAAATCGAACGAACGTATGCGTTATATAATAAAAATATTGTACTTAATTTTAGTTCGTTACAGTTACGAATTACAAGTTATGTCTTCAATGTGTTTGTGAAAGCGAAGTTTTTTATCTAAAATAACGCCTAGGGCCCTTATATAATCTACCTCTTTAAGTTGTTTTCCGTTGACGTGGTACGAAGGTTGTGCTTGCAACCTTTGCCGTGAAAATCTTATAAAATAACATTTATCGACATTTAGATCCATTCGATTTTGTTCAACCCAGTTTGCCAGATTATCAACATCCTCTTTAGGAAGCTCAATATCAGAGGCTGAATGGATTTCTCTACAAAGTTTTAAGTCATTCATATCAAAAAGATAGATCTTTGAGTACTTTAAAACTGAGACTATATCATTTATAAAGATGTTAAATAGAGTAGAGCCAAGATGAGAGCCTTGAAGTAGACCTGAAAGAACTAAATGTGGATCAGAAGTAAAACCTTCAACGACTACACTTGCCACTCGACCTGATAAATAGGAAGAAAACCAATTAAGTAATCTATCCCCGAAACCATACTCTGTCAGTTTAGATAGCAGAATACTACGAGTATGGTCCACTCTGTTAAAAACCTTGCTGAAGTCGGTGTAAATAGTGTCGACTTGATTGTTCTTGTCCACAGAGCGACTAATATCTGACACGAACTCAGCAAGGTTCGACGCAGTCGAACGACTCCTTACGAACCCAAACTGTCGAGTCGTAATAAAAGGTTTAATGTGCCAGGATAAAATAGGACAGAGAAGTGATTAGAATACTTTAGCAATTATTGGTAGCAGAGAAATCGGTCTGTAGTTTTTTATTAGTTTGTCATCACCAGACTTAAATACAGGTACAATAAGGGCCTTATTTCAAACTGTAGGAAATTCCCCCCCGACGCAATGATTCATCAAAGATTAATGAAAGCGGATATGACAAACATTCGGAACAGCGGATTAGAAACACCGGAGGTATCCCATCAGAACCAGCACCCTTTGCGGGATGAAGTTACTCTAGGGCAAGTTCAATTTGTCGCGGAGAAAATAAAATTTCCCCAATACTGTAAGTACTAGTCACCACTGGAGGGAGAACCACTTGTCTTGTAGCAGTTGAGGGCACAATATAAGCTGACATGAAGCAAGTAACAAACAGATTAGCTATATCCTTTCCAGAGTCAGCCGTCTTGCCATCAAAGTGCATTATAGAGGGGAAATTACTACTATTAGATTTTTTGTGCTTCATGAACGACCAGAACAGTTTGGGATTCTTAGGGAGTGAGTTTTCTATGTCAAGTAAATATTTTTTATATGAAAATGAGATTAAAGAGTCCACCTCTTTTTCAAGGATTGCAAGTACAACAGGTCATTATACTGTTTTAAGTCATTTAAATTAATAAAATTGATTAACATACTATTAAGAGTGCCCGCAGTACTTGAGTTACATGGTAAGTTATTGTTCCAAACTAAGGAGTTCATATTGAAGTCACCTAGAATTATTGTGTTCGTTTGTGCCTCCATATTACGATTAGAGTTATTGATAAATTCAGCTATAATAGTATTTGTTTTGTACCGGAGGAGGTAAATATACTGAACAAATGTGTATTGTTTCAGTTTTGAACGGTGATTTAAAAATCAGGGCTACCCATACATCCTCACACAGGCTTTCATAGGCCGAAAGTCTATAAGAGGATATGTTTTGCAACGGCAATAAGTACCCCGCCGCCCTCTTTTCCCCCATGAATTCCACTAGTTTCACGATCCCTTCTATACACATTATAGAGGTTTCCAAACAGTTCACCATCGTACGCTGAACTATTAAGTCACGTTTCTGTCAAAACAATAACATCATAACTACATACTAACATATTCTTATAAAATTGCAAAGTTTTACTTCGTAAGCCTCTAATATTTTGGTAATATAATCTTAAACTATTATACTTTATTTCTTTTACGCCCAATACATTCAATATAACTATATAATATAACTAAGCTAAGTTTCGCAGCATGTCCATGCTCACATACATTCAGAGGTATCCGTCGTCCGAATGAAAACGCTACCTCCGCGAACCCACACAAATTTGTAGTTTAGTTCCTTGGCGCGCAAACGCTTTGTTTTCTGGAGAAAGGTTTACCACCAAGTATACCGCTGGCTTTTTTCTCGTCGCTAAGGCATAGATAATTCGTATTTAATTTATTTCCTGGGTTTTTTTTTTGTTATAGTCCATCGCAGCCGCCAGTAACTTATCACGAAGACGTGGGCTGGCAAGACGAATCAAGATAGCTCGGGGTCTAGATGATTGCTGGTTCATCTTAGCTATACGAGTGCAGTGGGAGATGTCACTTTCGCCAACTGGGCAGTTAACAGCGCGACCAAGTTGCTGAACGACCTTAATCACATTGTCGTTTTTATGTTCTGGGACACATTGCAATTCCAGATTAGCGGTAGATCTGGTAAATTAGGTTGACACGGGAAGTAAGACTATTGACCTCTGTACGGAGATTTGTGTTTTCTTCCTTCAACTGTCGAACTTCGAACTTTTGATTGACATTAATTGTATAAATATTGCTGTGCACGATGACTCAAGCCAATTACAAATGGCTTAGTCCGGTTGCGCGGTTAGCCAAGTTGCATGCTTTGCGCAATCGTCCGTGTTATTGGCTGTGTGATTTTAAATGGAGTGAATATCGCGCGAGTTTATTGTTAACTTTTTGGTGATTAAAAAAAGACGGAGTCAGAGAGAGAGGTACTTTGTTTTTGTAATGCAAATATGTAACTTAGCCTTTACTATACGTGCTAGTGCCACGCTGCAGGTATGTCATAGTTGTAGCACAAATGGATTGGCTTCACTTTCATATAATATCAGCGTAAAATACCTATTCAGGGCACTGTTTATTTTATGGTAAGTGCAGAGAACCGTGGAACCTTTTTAGTAGAAGAGGGGTATTCCACCTTAGTCCTCAGGGGTGATGATAGCTGTAGATATCTATAGGCTACAACATCCACTAACAATCAAGTGGACTGTGTACTCGTTGGTCATCACTCTTATTCTATAAAAAAACCGTAGTGTATTATTAACAGAAAATATAGGTACATTATATTTGTAATGCAAATATTATGTAACATAGTCTGTGAATACTGAAAAAACCTCAATTCATCTTATTCTTCATAAGTCCACTGCTGGAATTGGACCTGTCCCGTTGTGTGCAACAGCCTCATTACAGTCTAGGTCTAGTGTAAATGACATAGTATACCACCATTCTTCAGATATCATGAGATTATACTACTAATATTTAGTTTACCATTACGTAGACTGTAAGCTTGTTTATTACCCTAATATTATAAAGGAATTAACTTCTTAATAAACGCTAAAAACCGACTTCAAAGAACTAGAAACAATAAAATAATTTCACTTACTGAAGTCCGCGCTAAGACAGTGTATAGTAGAATTAAAGCTCCGATCTTTAGAATGAGAAATTATTTTACTCTTATTAGTTCTCTAAAGGCGACTTTTACAATGAAATACAATACAGTACTACTCTATATTGTACACAGAAGAAAGATTAAAATAACAAAAAACAGACAATCCAGAAGAAGAATTAAATAAAAATAAAAAAAGATTAACGGGTAGGTTGTAGTGAAATAACAAAAGATACCGACTTATGCACTAAAATATGGATGTTTTTTTACAAGTTATTTTGATACAGTTACGAGTCCACGAAGGAATATCACAACTTCAACGTCGTCTAAATAGTTACATTAAAATCATGCCCATGTTTGGCGCACTTAGGAGTAGTTATGATATATAAACTATTTCATGAAAAAAAAATCATGCATACAAAAAAAAAAAAGATAAAATGAAATTTTCTTCTCTAAAAGTAATGTTGATTTTCTACAGTATTAAGTGATATAGAATAAGGGTAACAAAGTGGGTTTAGATAACCGGAGCCCCTTTTTACTCGTAACGAGGCATTGCATTTTAGTCCTCAAAGGTGACAACGTATCTGCTATGTTACAGTAACATCAGTTACCGTACCATCATTCACTTACCATCAGGTGTTTGTCACCCTGATGCATTCTTTCTTATACTTTCTTGAGAAAAAAATAAGTATTTCGAGGCGATCTTAAAACTGCTATGTAGGATCCTCCAGAGTGTCCACATGAGTAAAAATGGATAACATGTAATAAAACCCTGTGGTCCCCGTTAAGTGCGTTATCAGAATCTGTATTCAAACCATATTTAAAAGTATAGAAGTAACTTTTTTCACAAAACACGACAATTAAAATTTTAATTTTAATAAAAAAAATAAATTTAAAATTGTATGTGGTTTTACTACGTCAGCAACGTCCGGGGTGTTTGTCATAATCCCGCTTAACCCAATCTTGTGTCAGTAAGAGGTAATAAAACCACATACTTAAATAAAAATTTATTTTAATTAAATTCAATTTTTAAATGGCCGAGTTTTCTGCAAAAAAAATCTATACGTTTGAATACTTATTCTGATAACGCACTTAACCGAAAGACAGGGTTTTTTACTTGTTGCATAAAGTCGTGCGAGACAGAAAACTTAAAACTGAAATTAAGAATTCTCTGAAGATAATTCAAATGAGAACATCAACATCATACACACCTTTTTAAACTTCAAAACCTAATCTTAGTGATATCTTAAACAAGAAGTCGTTTTCATTCGTATTCCCCATTACTCACGTAAATTGCACGGGCCATTGTGTAGAGACATAAGGGTCACCACACAATTGCGCCTACGTTATGATAATGGTCGTGTACATAAAGTCCCTGTACTGATGTACGTACACTTATCTATACTATTATACAGAGTGTCCGGTTTCCGATGTCCGATACTTTAAGGGGTTAAAATACAATTAATTTTATCGACAACTGTAACTTTTTGTTTATTACAATGAACGAGTACTCAAGCCAGCATATCGCTGTAACAGTTCAACAACAAAACAAAAACGTAACAAAGTCTAACAACAAACAATAATTATGTACAGTAAGTAGATTTACTTAAAACCAGGAATGTTATCACAACGCAGAGCGAGGGACGACTGCTCGACGGCACAAGCGCACGCTGCACCCTTTTTACCTGGAGACAGCCGTTATTCTGTCTCGCTCGCACTGTTGTGCACAGCGTTTTTTACCTGCTCACACAAAGGATGCTATTGTGCTTGCTTACGATTCCTTGAATTATTGAAGAATTTTATCTTACTCACTGGAATGGGTGTTTAGTTATCTAATATCGGGGTAGAGGCACTTTGAACAGTTACATTCAAATTATCATAGCTCCTAAACTATCTAACTCAGAGTTAAGATTTAAATGTGCATTTATAGCAAATATCCTGTGTTATAATAAAAACAAGTAAAAAAAAATTGGTTAACACGATGATTTTTTTTAAAGCTAAGAATCTGAAAAATGACATCAATTTGTTGTCCAATTTATTTTTTTCAAAAATGTTTTTTACTAATACTGACAAATTAAAAAATAATATTTTGAATCTAGATTTATTGTCTACACTATTAACTAACATTTGAGACCAATTTTGTTTTTGAAAGTCTTCTACTTGGGTAGATATTGTTAAATTAATACAAGCATCTATGCTTTGCCAACAATTTTTTTTAAAGTGCTGCCATTTTTTTATTGATGGCGAAAAAAAATCATTGATCCCTGATTTGTGAAAAGTATCGAACATCGGAAACCGGATACATTGTAAAACTAAGAGGTCAGAGGATTTTTGTACATTGGATATTTTTCTGAAACAATGGTGTGGACATTGATTTATATGTTACACTAGATAAGTAATTTCCGCGCCAAAGCGTTGTCACTTCACATAAGGCCACAGCCTTATACTCAGCGAACGTCGGTTCAGTGTTCAAGGTGACGCCGTCCGAGTTAAGCCGAACGATTCACAACAAAAAATGGGTAAATGCGTAGTGAAAGAATGCGTTTCAAGGTCACAAAAACATAATAAATCAAGCGGAATCACTTTCCATACGTAAGTTTTAATTTATATATTCATATTAACGTTTAAAACACTAAAAAATTAAATAAAATATCGAATATTTCAATTTTGGTTCAATGTTGCCACTTTTCCGCCTTTGTGATTTTTCCACATTAATGGGAGACTGTATAATTTATGGAATAAGTTAATTTTGTTTTAAAATAAACAAGTAAAATTGATTGCTTAAAAATAAAAACTATGTTTCAACCTTTATACAAAATAATTATTCTTATTTTATTTTATTCATGAATTATCTATTAAATATATTTTACTACCTTATATCTTATATTAATAATTTTATATTAATTATATTTCACTACCTATTTTATATTACTTGATTTATTAGTACAGTAAAAAATATTTATAAAAATATGTTTTATTTCATCATTATGTACTTCTAACTCATCTGATAAGCTTTGTATTCTTTTTTTCTAAGGGGACGCAATAAAGATTTTAAAATAAAATATACTTTCTTAATATAAAAACAATTAACTGAAGCTTAAAAAAAACTCATTTTTATTGCGTATTTTAGGTAAAATTTTATATAGTAAGCCACACCAACCCGCCATTGCATGTTTGTGTGTCTATCTTTATCTAATTTTAGCGACGATATTGTTTACGTAACTTGTGTAAGTGAGATAGATATATGTTTATTTAAAATTGTTATTAGTTTCAAAGCTACGTCGTCGCGTTTGGATAGTGGTTACACATTTTTCGACGCGCGGTAATGTGGTTTGCTCCTCTAGTGTTGTATAACTCAATGGGTGTGGATGGTATCGTAAGTTTTGTCTTGATACGCCTTTGTCAAATTTGGCTGCTGGAATATATATATATATATATATATATAAATGTAATAGGAGTTGGGCAGTAAATTGGATACACAATGTACATACCTTTGGAAAATGTATCTTTACATTAATGTTACATTTTCTTTAGTAATTCAGTCGATATAATTACCCTTATCCAACTTTGCAAAAAGGCAGGTTGTGTTTTTATTTTCTTTAGATTTGTAGGTTTTATCTTCATAATTGATGTTGATCTTTATACGTAGGTCACTCAATAAGTTTTGAGATGCTCGAAATTTAAAAATGGAACCCGTGTTATATGTTTCTAAAACGCAAATTTATTTAAAAATAGAACTCCATAAGACGATTGTTCAATATATAAAAAAAAATTCTATTAATTTTCCTGCAACGATGACCGAGCTTTGCTCGGTTTTTTTTTGAAATTTCATTTAGATACAAATTACATATGAATAGTATTTTTTGATCTTATTGACATAATAGAAAAATATTGAATTGGTTATTTGAATAAAAAATCATGAGTGCAATTACTTTAATTAAAATTTTCGTATGTTTAAAAAATACCAAAAATAGGGCTCGAAATAAAAAAAATTCTCACAAAAGAAGGGAACTTGAAAGAAAAAAGACAGTGAAAACGGATCGTAGACAGGACGCGAACCAAGGTATTAATGATTTCGCGACAGCTCGATATCCACTTGAGCTATTACGATCATTAACACCGTGTTCAAATTTACCTTCTTATATTGTAGCAGTTTTTCATTGCCTGAAAACACGGACAAAAAGACATTTTCTAAAAATAAATCCTAGATAGATCAATTTATTGCTCACGAAACTCCCCGGACACGAAATTTTATGAAAATCGTTGGAGCCGTTTCTGAGATTATTATTATTTAAAAAAAAAGAACTAGTACAATTGAAATCGTTGGCGAGCATCGTAACTCTACATTAAAAATTATTTTTATTCTATATGCAGTATTCGCGTAAATACAAGAAATCATTGCAGGTTATTTGATATAGTTGCTGCGTTTAGCAAGCGACTTGGCAACCGCAAATTTTTATTTAAAAAGAAAGAACTCGTACAGTTGAATCGTTGGCGATCATCGTAACTCTACATTAAAAGTTAGTTTTGTTCTATATGTAGTATTTGCGTAAATACAAGAAATCATTGCAGAATATTTGCTATAGTTGCTGCGCTTGGCAAGCGGGTTGGCAACCGCAAATTTTTATTTAAAAAGAAAGAACTCGTACAATTGAAATCGTTGGCGAGCATCGTAACTCTACATTAAAAATTAGTTTTATTCTATATATAGTATTCGCGTAAATACAAGAAATCATTGCAGGATATTTGCTATAGTTGCTGCGCTTGGCAAGCGGGTTGGCAACCGCAAATTTTTATTTAAAAAGAAAGAACTCGTACAATTGAAATCGTTGGCGAGCATCGTAACTCTACATTAAAAATTAGTTTTATTCTATATGTAGTATTCGCGTAAATACAAGAAATAATTGCAGGATATTTGCTACAGTTGCTGCGCTTGGCAGGCGGGTTGGCAACCGCAAATTTTTATTTAAAAGGAAAGAACTGTACAATTGAAATCGTTGGCAAGCATCGTAACTCAACATTAAAAATTAGTTTTATTCTATATATAGTATTCGCGTAAATACAAGAAATCATTGCAGGATATTTGCTATAGTTGCTGCGCTTGGCAAGCGGGTTGGCAACCGCAAATTTTTATTTAAAAAGAAAGAACTCGTACAATTGAAATCGTTGGCGAGCATCGTAACTCTACATTAAAAATTAGTTTTATTCTATATGCAGTATTCGCGTAAATACAAGAAATCATTGCAGGATATTTGCTATAGTTGCTGCACTATACAAGAATTGCTCGTTTAAAGGTATAGGATACCGCAATTAAAAAGATAACCGTGAACATTTGCGCGCTATGATCTATTATGAATTTAAATTCAGTCTAACCGACCAATTAAGTTTACAACGGTTGCAATCAGCATTAGAGGACTTAACTCCATTTCCACTACCCGAATTCAAAAGGGATAAAAACTTTAACTTTTTTAATTCCCAGCGAACCCATGGTTATGGAGTTCCCTCGTGACTGTGGGTGCTATAAAATGCCTGAATCGTCGGATATAAAACAGTTAAAATCAAACGCGATAAAGTCTGTAAAATTAGTTTTATTCCACATATAGCGTATGAGGCAATCTATGAGGGAGGCCTACGTTCAGCGGTTGGCTTTTGGTAGGCTGTCATTACAGTATGGTAATGAGTCCTTTTCTCCAAACTCCAAAGTATCTGCACTCAAAACTAGACTGGTGTCGTCAACACAATAAGTATCTCACGCGTGTTTCCTCTCGCATATTTAGTGTCCCTCGACATAGTTCCTCAGCCTTCAGAGGTAGTTAAAAATATATAGCCACCCACTGCTGGAATAATATACCTCCACCACCATGTAATCTAAGGACGTTATGGAATTTCAAAATACACTGAAAGATTTTTTATTAAACCAACAGAAGGCAAGTATAAATAATTGAATCAAATCAAGTCAAATAATTTATTTGTAAAACGTAGGTAAAATGTTACAAACTTGGTGGAAAATGTTTGATAAGTAACACTATGTTTCGCCAACGGCATACAAATATTTGGTTATCACCTGGCAATATGAAAATAAATTTTTTATAAATTAACAATTTCAATTATAATTGGTATGTTTAGAAATTACATAAATTATTATCTTAAATCAAATACATAATTCTTAATAACATAAAGATAAAAATATAATAAATAAATCGGACATTAATTATTGTAGGTACTAAAAACTATTCATTTTTTCTTCAAAATACTCGTTGATAGAGTAGTATGCTTTATTTATTAAAAAAATATTTGACTCTGACTCATTTTAATCACTTAACAAAACGTGGTTATCAGTAAGTTGGTTTTGTTACACGAGTTATGAAGGGATTCAAGAGACCCCTTAGTCTAATATATCTTTTTAACATTCTTGTGAGACCGATCCTTGAATATGCCTCAGTAGTCTGGTCACCCTATTACGAAGTACATATAGCTAATATTGAACGAGTCCAGAGATGTTTTCTGCGGGGCTTATGTCGTAAACATGGATTGATCCGCCAGTTGCCATCGTATAATGAAAGAGTGAATTACTTTGGAGTTACGAAATTAGATAAACGTAGACAATATACTGAGCTTATTTACCTTCACAAAATCATTCACTTCTTCATCGATTGCCCAGAATTGCTTAATTAATTTTGACGGTCGATCCCAATTGCTTAGCCCGCGTATCGTTTGCCTTGACGTTTACAGAAACAACACGTCTTTCTTTAATCCGGTCATTAGAATGTGTCGAAATTTTGACGAGTTGAGACATCGTAACGCTGATCTGGACATTTTTAATTCTAATATTTCACAATTTAGAAGATCTGTAATTGCTACGTTAAATATGTAAATTTCACGAATATCATTAAATAAGTTCTTTTTTTTACTGTCACTAGTACTATGTATTATTAGTTTATTTTTCTGTCATACTTGTCATATTTTGTTTTGCTGTGCACACTTTATTGGATTATAGACTAGTTATATTATTTTTGTTACCGTAAATGTGTTTTGTATTGTCTTCAATCTGTTTGTGTGCCTTATTAAAATAAAAAGCGATTTCTTAAATATGTCTATATTATTATTTTCTTTGTTTTTTGGGAGTTTATTAAAAATTTTAGGAGACATACCCAGGAAACTTTTTGAATACAGGGCTGTTTTATGAGGTTTTGTACGTAGTTTGTTCCTATGTCGTTTATAATTAGCGTTTTCAAATATGCTAAAATGTTTCCTTACAAACATAGCTACTTCGAATATGTATAAAGATGGTAGGGACAGAATTTTAAGATCAATGAAAAGCGGTTTGCAACTATCGGTAACCTGCAATTGACATACTGCTGGTAAACATTTCTTTTGCGCTTTAAATACTAATTCGCGTTTTGGGGAGGTTCTCCAAAATATTATACCATATCTCAATGTTGAAGAGACGTATGCATTGATCATGCTTTATTTATGAATGACCTATTTATTTAGTATTTCTAATCATACATTCAATGATTAATAAGTATTTATTACCCTCGCACGCAGCCACGAGCACACCCGCGCACGTACACACGCACACTGAGTGTACAAATGTACAAATAATAAGGGAGTGTTTTTAGATTAAGGTTGTTTGTTCTTTATTTTCTTTTTTTATTGGGTTATAAAAGAGATATTATTTTATAACTTTAGTTCAACGTTTAATTTAATAAGTAAAAACATTATTTAATAATTTGATTTAGTATGTATTTTAAGTCTCCAGTTCTTTCAACGTCAACATATGACACAAAGCAGCATCATGCTGCTATTTCATGTCATGTCATTTCTACACATGTTCTAGAATTTTTTAAAATGCTTAGACACGTAGGTTTTCTCAGGATATTTTCCTTTACAATCGAGAAAAAAATATCGGTTTAGTTATGTTCCTTGGCTAAGGTTCGCCCTAAAGTTTTTTAAATAAATAAAAAATCAATTAATTAGTTTTTTTTGCAATAAACTTAAAGCTGATTAACATAAATGTAGATTTTGCTCATGGTCCCTTGGCCCTCCCCAGCCGCATCTTATCTTTAATTGGAATAATTTCACCAAAGTTTAATCAATAATTGTGTACATCTAGCTATTGTTTATTAAATCGTGTAACTTCTTTTATTTCCTTACATTTTCTTCTTCTTATAAATTTTTTGCCAAAAGTTTGCAAAAAGGTGATAATAATAGCTTGCCTTAAAACAAAGCCTAAGTATAGCCGGTTGATATTAAATTTATTGTATAATTCATATAATTACATTAGTATAATTCATTAGATATAATTTTTTTAAGATTTAGTTTAACTGTTTGGAGAAACAGTTTACTTGTGGATTTCATATAGCGATATGTATCTTTACTAGGTCTCCTGTAGTAGGGACTTGAAAAATCGCTTAGTAAATTTTGAATACACACAAACAATTTTGAATACAAATATTTTCACTTTGATACACAGCGAAAATGAAAACAAATTAAACCTCAAAACCTATCCCTATTACAGCTTCACTCATATCATCATTATCATCCTTTTTTGAAGTCTTCGCAGCGCACTTGTGGGACTGAAGCCGCGGTTTACAATCCCGAGCGGAACTAATATTGGCCTACATCTAATTGTGCTTTTCGTTGAGCAATTTATGTTTGTAAACAGTCTCCGCGATACGAAAGGAAATCCTAATGTGGTTTTTAAAAAAATCCTTATGTGGAGTGTCTTAACGTTTTAAAAAAAATGGAAAAAATTAAAACAGAATAATATACCATAGTAAGTGACCCGACAACTTATTTGATAGAGTTCCAGCTGCTTATTTTCACTATTGGGATAAACGATCATTTATACCAACATAAGCCTAAACGTTATCAAATTATATTCAATCAAAACAAATAACTTATCTAACATTTGAACTTATCTTTATATAGTTGGTAAAGATTCCCTAATCAATTCTGACTTGACTAAACTTTGTCCGTTTTTATAGATGAAACAAGGGACTCGTTTATGAAAGTGGTATAGTTTTAAATGATTTTCGCTCACTGAATTTGGGGAAGGCGTTAAGTTTTCAATTTATATTTCGATAGTTCTTACTACTAAAATTACGATTGCTGACTGAAGACTGTTTGATTTTTTTATTTTGTATATTCCGGTATTAAGTGGAGAATTTAACAACGTATAAGGCCATTAATTGTGACAGCTTAGGTCACTTAAAATTTTTATTATTTATTAGGATGTGTTATGTGGTCGCGGCTCACCAAAAGAAATTGCATTACTCCGGGAGTACGACACTCACGGAACGAAACGAAGTAACGAATAAAGGAGAATAAAGAATAAAGTGACTATGCAAAATATCAGAACATCTTATTACGTCCAATAGAAGACGGTATGAAATAAAGGTTAGTGAATATTTTGTGAATCTGCCCGCCAAGCGTGATTAAGGCAAAACCTTCCTACAACGGGAGAGGCCAATGCCTAGTAGTGGACTTTTAAAGGAAGAAGTTCACTCCAAGCTATTTGGTTTATAGAAGAAGGACAAACGATCACACAGTTCAATTGATAGTAAATGGTGGCTGTGGCCTATAGACAACTACATACCCTCGATTAAGAATCAATATGTAGATGCGTTTCACATCTGAGAAATAAAATGGAACGCTTTGTTTCTAGTAAAGAAGTTCTCCGGTTCTCTCACCATACGAAACTTAACTCACAATACGAAAGAGCAGCATTATTTATTCTCTCATCATAAATCACCTAATAAAACAGTAGCATTAAGCTGTTATGCCTTATACTTTAGGGATGATCCCATATAAATTTGGAGAAAAAATTTCTCGCTTCAACAAAACAGGGACGAAGTTTTTAATGTAACTATTCAGAGGACTTTGAGATATATCTATAACTTTTGTGGCCGGAAGCGGTAAATGCTCCATGTTTTTTTTTGGAGCTGTTCTATAAAATAGCGCGGGTACTTCGAAACTATGATAACGTAATTTAGGCTTCGATGTTTTTCGCTTTTGAAGTGACGAAAGCGCCGCCACACTTTTTTTCAAACACATTGGAAAACAGGTGTTAAATTTCGGTTCTTAAATTTCTCTTAAATACCGATCCATTTAAACTGGAACTAAAGCGTAGTTTGCTAGCTCGTCAAACAAGCGTCGAAATTAGGCATGTCGATTCACTCTTGAAAAAATAGATCTCTGAATCGATTCGATTAGAACATACTAGAATCGATTATCGATTAAATCGAGGATTAAAAGATCGATTTTCGATTAATCGCGACATTTATTAACATTTAGTTTCCAGAATTTGCGAGTTTTTCTTAAATTGAACTTTTATAATTACATTTACCTTACGTTTTGTGTATAATTACAGACTATGAGGCATTCCATCTTGGTTCACAACGTATATGTAGCCATATTTGTTTGATGTTGTTAAAATTCACATCAGACTAGGATGTATGATTTCAGACCTTTTCCTGCCTTAATTGGCGAATCGTAAATTTACAACTAGTCAACTTAGTATAGTTTATTTGGTATGTGATGATTTTTTCCAGATTTCGATAGACATTATGCTTGATTAGACAAACACAATATAAAATAAATTATTTTATTGATATCTGTAACGGTAACATAAATAATTACGGCGGCATACATTGTATAGAAAAAAGACCCATACAAACCGATACCTAAATGGTGAATCTCACCATCATCCTTCACAGTTAGCTACCGTGGGCAAATCTTTGTTTCAGAGAGCACGAGGGATCTGTGACAGTAAACACTTTAAGAGGTTTAGTGGGTCACGCGCCTCCGTCACAGTGACCGAGTGAAGCCGGCCACATTCGAGCGTGTGCCTGCTATACTACCATATGTCAGAGGTGTCACAGACTAGATTGGCTACATCTTGAAGCGAGCTTCTATTAGAACATTCTACAAGCCGCCGAAGAAGATTAGTCAGTTCTTACCATCCGTCAAGTGTCATATTCCTCTACAAGATGAAGGAGTGTACAAGCTTGATTGTGATTGTGGTCTCTCATATATAGGGCAAACGAAGAGATCAATTAGAACCCGCGTAAAAGAACACATAGCTGACGTGAAGCATCAACGTTCCGGGAAGTCTGCAGTTTGCGATCATATTCTAGATGGCCCCAACCATTACATCAGATTTGATAGACCACAAATCCTCGTGAAAGAACATCGATTCCTACCAAGGATGATACGTGAGGCTATTTAAATTAAAAAGCATCCTAATTTCAATAGAGAAGGAGGCTGGGTACTACCACCTGCTTGGGATCCTATAATTAATAAAATTAAAACTAAACCCAAGCATACCACTGCAAGACTTCAAAATACAGTTAGTTCATTCTGCGTAGATCGGACCAAAGACAATAATTAAAAAGCTGAAGGTACTCCGGGTTAACTTTGACATCGGGACGTCAGTTACCTCAGTCCCCCGTGACCATGGGTGCTGGAAAGCACCCGAAACGTCGGATATTAAAATTAATATAAATAAAACGCGATAAAATCCGTAAAAGTAGTTTTAATCAATGTATTCGTACTTATTCAATTGTTCAGTCAACAGAAAATTCAACAGAAAATTGTACCTCGCCTACGCTCTTGTGGGTTTTGTGTGGAATTAATGTTAAATTGTTTTTTTAGACAAAATTATGTGTTTTATTAACATTTATTGTCTATAGATCGAATTTCGATCACGATGGTTAATTTTAATGTCTAGACTCTATTTCCTCACTTATGTAGTTGGATGACCTTATCGTCACGCTTTACAGGTCTATTGATGATCGCAGTGGCAGACATTTCACACTTTTGACGTTTACATCAGACGTAAATACACGTCAGAGTATTTTACGTCTGATGTAAACGAAGTGGTTATAATGCCAACTAAGCGACAGTAGCCTAATGGAAGGGCGCGGACCGCGAACTCAAAAAGGTCACGGGTTCGAATCCGCCATTCGACTACTGGCGTGAACCACTCGTAACACAAGCAATTTAAGTTTACCATGAGTGGTTAAGTTATATATTAGTAATGTATATAGCATTATTAATATTCTTTTTTTTAATTAAAAAAAAACTATCGGAGTTCATTGTCTATCCATTAGATGGAAGGAAGGTAATTTGGAATACCATTTTGTAATAGACTTGTGTAATTTTTCTGTAGGTTTTATGGAAATAAAACCTTCATTAAACTGAAGCAAAGTTCATAAACTATCAATCTCAGAGCTATTTAAACCAACTAATCATCTCTACTAGGTAAAATTTTAGGTTAATTGCAAAATGTCAGTATTCAGTATTCGCCATGTGATGCAGGTATTTTGGATTAGAGATATATTTTATTCCCAATTTTATTTACTTTGCATTACTTAGTTATGTTAGATATTATTACGCCATGGTTTTAGAAGAAAATCTAAGCCTTATAAATGCAAATGATATTTTAAAGAGCAACTCTTTGAAATCGGTTCGTAACTTGACTGAATCGGGTATTCCAAATTAGCAACAAGACGTGGTCGGATATAACCTTGTGTCGTTTGTTTATAAATTCACAAACTACTGAATTCAAAGTTAATGTATAAAATTTATGGTCTATTTTATAGTATTATCATCATCATCATTACAGCCCTTCACAAGTCCGCTGCTGAACATAGGCCTCCTCCAAGTAATGCCACAAAGCACGATCCTGAGCCACCTGCATCCATCGACTTCTTGCATGTCTTACCAGGTCGTCACTCCATCTAGTGGGGGGTCACCCTACACTACGCCTAACGGTACGAGGCTGTCACTCGGGAACCTTTCTTCCCCATCGGTTATAGGTTCTTCAAGCTATATGGCCGGCCCATTGCCACTTCAGCTTACTAATCTGTTGGGCTATGTCGGTCACTCTAGTTCTACAGCGGATATCCTCATTTCTGAGTTTATCACGCAGAGATATAGACATTTTATAGTATTGTAGACCATTTTATAGTATATATAAAGCTAAACTATCTAAACATAACAAATTGTGGCGATACAAATTGGTTAAATACGTACCTTAAAAATTTTCAAACACACTACTTCACAATTTGGTATTTGATCGGTATCTTGGAAATTTGACGGACTAACCGTATTAACATATCGACAAATGGAATCTATCTTTAATGTTTAACGGCCATTGAAACGAGATGGCACCACCAGTATCTGTGAAACCTTCCTATTCCAAATTGCCTGCAGTATTCCAAATTACCTTCCTTTCCTTATATAAAAATCACTGCTGGACGTAAGCATCTTCTATAGATTTCCTCACAGAGTGAATGTTTCTACATTTGCTACGTTTAGCGAGCAGCTTGTAGCCGTAGTTTTTTAGTAAGTTGTTGTTAAGATGCTGCTGCCATTTTAGATTTTCCTGTTGCACTCTATTTTGTCCAACAGGACTCAACTCAGCGTTATATTTCAGTTATGCGTTCGGGAGATATCAACACATCTTCTCGTCACGTGGTTCTGAGATGTGGACATTTATTGCTGGCCGTATCAGAAAGCTCAAGGTCACTCAGTGAGCTATGGAGATGGCTATGCTCGGAGTTTCTCTGCATGATAGACTTTAAAATGAGCATATTATCAGCAATAGTATCAGAGTAACTGACATAGCCTAACCAACTAGTAAGCTGAAGTGGCAATGGGCTGGCCATATAGCTCGAATAACCGACAACCGATGGGGAAAAAAGGTTCTCGAGCGGCGAACTCTTAACGGTAGGCGAAGTGTAAGGTGACATGACCTGATAAGACATGCAGGATGTCGATGGATGCAGGTGGCTCAGGGTCGTGGCGTTCCTGTTTTGTGGTATTCCTTGGGCGAGGCCTATGTTCAGCAGTGGACTTGTGAAAGGCTGTTATGAATGAAAATTAATGAAGAAATAGGAGTCTTTTTAATTTTCATTCAAACGTCTTACATCTAATAGAACAAAGTGAAGGGTAAAGCATATCGTTAGTAAGCATTAACACATACAACACTATGATACATTTAAAATATCTTAAAGATTTCTGATTGTATACTTCACGTGGGAGAGCCTCGCTGCAGCTATATTATGGTTCAAGTACGAATGGCTCGGCACGACTAAGGCAGGATCAAGCTCTCACTGAAAAGCAGAGTAAAATATCAGCTTAATGATGCTGGGCTTCGTTTGATGAGGGTAGAGAACCGGAGACTCTTTTTACTGGAAACAAGGCTTTCCATTTGAGTCCTCAAAGGTGATAACGCATCTGCATTTTGATTCTTAATTTAAGATAGATGTAGATGTCTATGGGCCACTGCATCCAGTTACCGTCAGGTGGACTGTGTACTCGTTTGTCACCCTTATTTTATAAAAAAAAGAAATCCGTGAAATATTTGTCACCTACAATGAAAAATTTCATAAATAGTAAAACCTACGTACACATTTACTTGCCACGCTAATTGCGCGTCAAAACAAAATCGAATACACAACGTAAAATTTTATATAATTGCATGTTTTTGTATGCCGAGTACTTGTTGTGAATAATGGCATAGTTGATTACATCTAAATAGATTACAAAACGTCTCTTTGGGCTGTCATTTTTCCCTCTTGATTTGAAGCGGCCGCCATTATGGTTGGAGGCGGTCGAGGTTTTATCGAATTGACGCAAGGCAAACGAGATTGCTTTTTTTCTCAGAAAATGAAACAATGCTAATAATTCTTAGTATTTGTTACATTTTTTATTTTAATCATTTAAAAATTAGTTTATAAAATATATTTTGTTTTTTATTAGTAAGTAATTAAATAGTAATGAGACCACAGTTTCAGTTTCTTTTATTCGAATTTAAATGACCTTTGTAATCTAGCCTATTGAACAAAAAAGGCAAATATATCGGTTATTCATATACATACAAAAAGTAAAATTTGATTGAGAATTGTCTGCTCACCACGCTCTCACAGAATACTGTCGTAAAATAACAGTTTTATGCTTCTGTTTTCCGTGTGGTCAGTGTAAAGAACCAGAGACCCGGTGTGCCTCGTTTCCAATTCTAGTAAGTAAATGAGGCACTCTATCTTAGTCACCAAGAGTAACAACGCATTTGCATTTTGATTCTTAATCGAGGATAGATGTAGATGTCTATTGATCACAGTATCTACATACCATCAGGTGGACTATACGTTCGTTTGTAACTCTTACTCTATAAATAATCGCCACGCTTGATGTATTAGACGTACCTAAACACACCTCAGCTCACGCTCAGCGAGCTATGGATAGGGCTATGCTCGGAGTTTCTCTGGGTGATAAATAGGATATCCGATGAGGACATCCGTAGTAGAACCAGAGTGACCGACATAGGCCAACGGATTAGTAAGCTGAAGTGGCAATGGGCTGGCCATATAGCTCGAAGAATCGACAACCGTTGGGGAAAAAACGTTCTCGAGTGGCAGCCTCGTACCGGTAACCGAAATGTAGGGCGCCCCCCCACTAGATGGAGTGACGACCTGGTAAGACATGCAAGAAGTCGACGGATGCAGGTGGCTCAGGACCGTGCTTTGTGGCATTACTTGGAGGAGGCCTATGTTCAGCAGTGGACTTGTGAAGGGCACCTTTGACGCTTCTCGGTCTGGGTATTTTACGTCTGGCTTAAACGGGATATAAAACTGATATATGTCAAAATAGAAGAGCAATAAGTATTTTGTATCATTTCCCGCAGTCACATCTGACGACTACACGGGAAATTTAGTTGTAAATGATAATATTGCTTTTTTAATATCATTTTTTTTCAAAATTTCGTTTATATTGTTTAAGTACGAAAATTTACTTTTAATTTGTAGTATCTATTGACACATTTTTAGGTAGTAGCACTCCTTCTCTTCCTGGTAAGTAGAAAAGCTCTGTTTTCCGATCTAAAGTGTACAGAGAGCCGGTATAATTACAGACTGTGAGGGTTTCTATCTCAGTTCCCAAAGGTGCGTGGTGAGGCTTGTGACAACACGTCTGTAGCCTCTTGTGTGTGAAGTTGGCTGCAGGTGCCCATAGATTGAAGTAGCTACTTACCATCGGGAAGGCTGTAAGTTTATTTGTCACTTCAGTTTTATAAAAGATCTATTTCGTACTTTGTCAATGTTAATAATATTACGCCATGAGTTTCTACTACCGTACCGTGTAGTGGCGGTGTAAGAATATCCACTATACTTACCACATCATTCATCAGTATTCTTGTTATCTATATTGAATAAAAATGATTCTATTCTATGTATATTATATATATTCCATATTCTTTGCTGATGCTCTTTCATGTGTTGGTAATTATATTCTCTATGGTTGGTAAGCACATCACCAATGCGTCTGCCTGTCGAAAATATTACTCATCGGCCCATAGAAGCCCATTGTTGGACTCCGCATCCTTGTTTGGGGGATTCGGCTTAATCGCACCTGTCAGGCAGATTGAGGATTGTAGTAACAGACGTGAGAATCCTTGATGCTGCTGCCTGTATACGGTATGGGTATTTTGCGTCTGGTGAAACAAGATGGTCATACCGCCACCTATCAGAAGTCATAAGATTCTGGCTTTTGCCATAGTCACCTTTTACGACACTTACGGTACGAAATAGAGTAACAGATTATTTTATGCTGCCACACCATCAGACTTTTTTCGCACTTGACTTCTCTCACTTAACTTAAAATAATTGTTTATTGTGCCCTTAATGCCTGTTGCAAACGATATGATTGCTGGCGCAAGTACAAGTCATTAGTATTTACGTCAGAGTTTGAATGTAGTTAAACATATACCCGCAATTATTGTGTTATTGTACAGGAGATGGCAAAAATACAAGAGTTCACTTTATGAAAACCTGAGCGAAAAATATTTTCTCCACACCAAATTTCGATCAAGGCGTCCAGCCTCATTAGAGACATGCCATCATGCAGGAGAAGGTTATATCGCACGAGTGTGTGCACCAGATGTACTCTTTATTCCCTCACATTCATAGTGCAAAGGGGTGTTAATACGATACGACCTAGGTTGTGTTTTGCACGGGTGATTTCTAGATGTCTACAACAGCGCCACTTACCGGTTCCAACTGAATTTTTAAGCCATCCAAGAACCCACTCAAACGCACTCGAAAAAATGCATTAAAATCGTTCGAGCCGTTTTCGAGTTTTAGCGGGACGAACGGACGGATTGATTTTCAATAGCGATTTATCGAGACCGAGATAATAGGTAACACTGTATACTGTATTCTACCTCATTTTATAGCAGGCTAAATCCTATAGATGTATATGTTTGTCTCTTTTTAGTGAAATTTTTCGTTTCATCGAGTTTTAATATCACAACGATTCTAAAGAAGTTTTCACTTCAAAACCGGTATTAATTGTCTATGTTAATGAACATCCGAGAAACTTGGCGTGACATCACGATGTCACGTGTCACGATGTTACACGGAGAGCTAAACAACTTTCTCTAGTATTTTTATTTACTTTATTTGACTTTATTTTGATACCAGGAATGCATATACTAAAAGATTTTTAATATGTCTAGTCTGACCTGAATATTTAAAAAAAAAGACGTGTGGCACTCGGGGACTGCCGCGGTAAAGTTATTGCATAGCATTTTGTATCAACTTATGCAATTATAATTATTAATATAAGTACTACGTAAATATTCAGTACAGTAAGATTGGAAGAAAAATGACGTCTAAATATTTTTTCGTATTTAGTAAACGAATAACTAGTTGGTAAATTAATCATGATATATGATTAATTTACCAACTAGTTATAGACTAAAATGATATTGCTTTTTTTCGTAACTGCAGATTCTGTGGATTTATTTCATTATTTTGAACAATATACGAAATTTAAGTGACTAAAATTAAATCTAATCTGAACCAGAATCATAAAAACTGTATTATTCATGCTAAACGAATCTAATAAATATCTGTTATTTTTGTCTCATGCGAAAAAAACAGACTATAGGAATCTATCGAATACCTACATAAACAAAATATCACCTATAAATAAAATATTACAAAGCGGAATAACTAATAAGAGTGGCAACGTCGCACTATACAAAGGAATTGCGTAGGTGGCACAAGTCGCGGGCTCGAACTCATTGGTGGGCGCGGCCAAAAAGCACGTTGTCTCACCTGGCATCGTGCCACTCGTACTAAATTATTAGGCGCTGCATTATCGCTATATACTATACCTCTATGGCTCTACAGATACCTAATATAGATTGCTTATTTTATTATGTTTAGTTTACCCCGGGTGGTCATGCAGCGATCACTTAAGAGTTCACGACGCCGAAGTATGAACTGGAACAGTCATCGCAGTTTATATTCGTACTAGCTGTTGCCAGCGGCTTCAAACGCGTGAACTCATAAATTATCCCACAGGAACGAAATACCTGAATAAACGGTATCAAATGTGTTATTCCAGACTAGGTATAACCTATCTCTGAGCTAAATATCATCCAGATCCCTTCAGCTGTTCTGGCGTGATTGAGTAACATACATCTATCCATCCAAACTTTCGCATTTATAATATTTATATATCATATTTGTGTATCGATATATGGTAAATTTTCAAAGAAATGAGTTAAACACTATCTTTGAAATTGTTTAATGGACCAATATTCGCAGTCATAATGTATTAAAATTGCTTACAAGTGGTGGACGCTACAATAATACGAAATGAAAGGACGTAAAATCAATATTGTGACATATATATATATATATATATATATATATATATATATATATATATATATATATATATTAGAGATGGGCCGAATGTGATTTGAACCGTCGGTTCATTTTCGCACGCTTTTCCGAGAGCGACGCGTCGTGACTTGTTTACGCATTTACTTCAAATACCCCGCCCGCGCACCGCAGGAAACATATACCTACGAAACAAAAACGTAAAACGTAACAAACTTCTGCCAGATAAGGCAGATCTTTGGTGTTTTTGCACCATAACCTGACTCTGGTAAATTTGAAATATGACTAGATAGACAAGAAAAGTTGGTTTAATATGATTGTTGAAAACAAATACCCTTTAATTGTAATAAAAAATACTTGAGGTTAATGAATGTTGAATCAAAAACATTATTTTTTTATTTAATTTACGGACTCCTATCCAGATGTTTACTAGGAGAATACAAAGTTTATTTCATTTTTGTAAAATGGCTAATTATTAATTAGGCAGGGATTTCTAAGATTAATAACTAATTAACTAAGATTAAGGTTAAGAACTAAGATTAAGATTAATGATAAGATAGGAACTGATTTAATATAAGGTTTACATTTACAATGTTCCGAAATAACTAAATAAATAATTGACCATGAATGAGTAAAAATAATATCTTTTATTTTACAGTATCTAATGTTATTATATAAGGTGCTTCTAAAATATATGCCACGGTTGTTTGTATGGAGACTTGGCCAATCAGCTGACCGATTTCCATACAAAGTGCAATATTTTTTTTGAGAATTGACTATGGGTTCCTTGGGGAAAGTGGTACGGTATCATGAGTAGAACCACCAGTTGCAGCCATGGCATATTTTAGTTTAGAAGCACCTTATATTTCAGTTAAAATAAGTGCAAGTAGGTATTATTTTTCTTGTACCGAATTTCGGCCCATCTCTAATATATATATATATATATATATATATATATATATATATATATATATATATATATATATATATATATATTGAGAATCTAAATTGAGAATTTAAACTATATAAAGAGGGCTACTTTTAATATCGCTCATTTTAATATCAAAAATTTAGGTTATCTTTATAGCAGTTTTATATTTTCAATTCAAAATTAGTACTGCATTTGTGATAATAATAAAATGTATGTATATAGAGTACTCACTCATTTTCTTTCACTATTATTTCGTGACTTTCTTCATTAATAATAAATGCACTTTGTTCATTCATATTGAAAACAATTTATACACAAACACCGTGTCGAAGACTGCCGAAAAAGAAACGACGTTAGCCAATGCACGGCCTTCAAGCCACACCTCCGTGCCCGTCGGAGTGGGGAGCGCGAGGTTTTTTCGTTACGGCGGAATAAATTTCTGGATTCGGTCCCCACGCTCAAGGCCCGCGATAGAAGCTATGCAATAGCTTAAAATGAAATAAAAAGTACTTACAACTTACATGATAAAGCACATACAAGCACTTGCACGAGCTAAAACGCACCGCCTGCAACAGGCATTACGGATGCGCTAACTCTTTAAAGTGCTTTGAGGCTAGTTCAGATAAACAACAATTGTTTGCTTAGTTTTGTTTCTACTCTACTGTACTCTTTGTTTTGTTTTCTTTTCCTTGACTTTATTCAATCCTCAACATTTAAAATGTTTTACAAAAACAAGGTAAAAGTAAATAATAGTCTATAGGAGCTGCCTCTCTTATTTCTTAAAAGTTCGTGAAGATTCTCCAATTTATTAAAATTTACAACACCTCATAGCGTGTATATACCGTATTACATTTCCTCGCAATAAATATCGTATATATTATATGTATTAGTAAGTATGACACCGTGTACAGGCGGGGTTAGAATATCCATTGCCCCGTATCGTTAAATGGGTGTCAGAAGAGGTGATAGAGGGAAGCTAAAACAGAAGATGGGCAACAGCATCTTCCTGGTAACAACTCAGGGAATAAAAATCTGCAGTTGTTAACCATTCCGCCAAAGCGTGGCAAGTATGGCAAAATCCCTTCCATGAGGCACTCTGTAGTAGAGGCCTATGTTCAGTAGTGAACTTTTATATGCCGTAATGTATGGATGGATGGATGGATGAAGCATGATACGAGCACACAGGCACTTGGGTGCTGTGGCCTATAGACATTTACATCTATTCTCGTTTAGTAATCAAAATGGAGATGTGTTTTTGACTTTGAGTATATGGATATTTCCTTGGGATAGTTTTATAACGCCATACGGATAAAACAATAAACGTCCTGTCATCGACTGTCTGCTGCCTCAAGCTGCTCTCCCAAAACATTCACAATGTGTCGCATCAATGTCTTGTGATGAAGTTTTTATGCATATTAATATAAACAATAATTTCTTATTATTTGCCTCCCCTGGTAGGCGGGTAGGCAATCCTAATTTATTGTTAATAGTTGTTGTAGGAAGACTCTGCTGCCCGTCTCCTGGTTTGTTAGTATGTTACAGTCTATTAACTTCTATTTCATCGTTCACGGGGTGGATTACACTTACGCTCTAATTACATACTTAATTACAAATACAAACGTGTTAAAAAGGAATTAGATGTAGGATTATATTAATTCCTTTTGTAAAAGGGCTTCCGCATTAAACTGTACAAACTTTTATGTCGTACGCCGTCAATATTTAAATTGGCTTTAGCGCTTACGATAAAGGTAAAAGGGAATTACGCTTCCAGTTAAACTAAAGTGGATTTTGATGTTAAACTTCTACGATTTGCATATTAAATTGTTTATGAACCCTTTTTATGTCAATAAAGTTAAAATAAACATTTTCGACAAAGAAATTCAAATATTGTTCAGGTAAGTTTACTGGTACTATCAGAGTGTAGCATACAATAGAAGTTTTCATAGATTGTAGAGATGAGAGATGTCATTTATACAGCAGCCTGTTAACGTCGACTGTTGAACGTAAGCCTCCTCCATAGATAGCCACATAAGGTTCATTTTGCCATAGCTGCCACGCTCAAACGTGTTTGCAGCCGCAAATTTTTATTTTAAGTCGTTATAAGGAAGACGCTGCCGCCCATCTTCTGAGTTGTTCCCTCCACTCTGTCGCCTTCTATGACACCCACAGGATGACATGGGATAGTGACTATTTTTAAACCGCCGCTACTTTTTTTTTGCGCCCGAAGCAAATGTGGGCAACCCTCCGGAAAGCGGGGGAGGGAGGTTGAGAATGCTCATAGCATACCACGCAGCCGGCTGCGTGGTTATGTGGTGACCTTTACCCACTAAACTCAACCGTTTAAGAATGGGCCGCCGCTACTCTGCACGTCAAACTTTTTATTTTAATACAGCTGATTTGGTAAAGCCGGGGAAGCTCAGATGATAAGTGCGCCCGTATTTAAGTTTTAGGTAGGCCTGTGTTCATCAGTGGATTTTGTTAGGCTGCAATGATGCTGATTTACATGATAAATTATGTGGCAAAATCTCTAGAGTATATTATATCATATATCAATAACAATTACTGCAAAAGTCGATAAAAGCAAAATAAACGATGAAGTTATTATAAATTGTTATACAAATTACACAACTTTTTTTAGGTTCGATCTTTTTTCACATTATACTGCATGTCAGGTTGGCCGAGTGGTCTAAGGCGCCAGATTTAAGCTCTGGTTCCCGAGAGGGAGCGTGGGTTCGAACCCCACACCTGACATAGACAAAGTATGATTTACTCATATTTTGTTATTCTGGTTTAAAAATAAATACCGATATTTCATTTTTCACTAACGATGGGTGATAGCATATTTAGTATTTTATTTAGCATATGAAATAATTAATTATACATTTTTGAAATGATGCTTCATGGAAGTGTTATACTAATTGACAAAGAAAAAGCAACCGTTTTTATTTTTTTTCAAACCATAGTGAACATTATGTTGCCAGTAGTAGGGTAATCATGTGAACATTTTTGCCAAGCTCTTAGAAGCACAGGCAAAACTTTTCTTTTAAATTTATTATTAGCCAAGGTAAGGAAAATCACGGAATAGCTTGGCAGTTGCCTCTTCCATTAATGAAGTGACGTTGCTGGATGGTGGTAAGACAGCCTATTATACATTTAAATTGCGCTTAAATTTGATGCATGTAGAGAAACCTCTATAAAACATTTCAAAGCAGAGTAATATGACGCAAGTTTTGAAAGAGACAAAACTTGTTGTATAGGATGAGTGCACTACGGCCCATAAAGGCGCCGTGGAGGCTCTCAGCAGAACATTGAGATATATAACAGAAAATGGTTCATTGATGAGTGGTGTTATAGTTCTTTAAGCGGGAGACTTTCGAAAAACCTTACCGGTAGTACAGAGGGAACACGAGCCGACGAAATAAGGTCGTGTTTATAGCCTTAATTTTAGTGGCCTCATGTTCAGAAGCTCGCTCTTAAGACAAATATGAGAGTACTCTTGAAAGATGATGCTACCCCTGGTCAGTTTGCATAGACTTTAATTTAAATAGGGGATGGAGATTATCCTACAGTAGATAAAGTTGTAATACCACCAAGTCTGGTACAGTGAAAACTCTTGCAGAGCTTACCGCCATAGTTTACCCTGACATAGCCAATGTTATGAAAAAACCCGTAAATTAGTTATGCGAGCTGGCTATTTAGCCACCTAAATACAACACAGAGAGTGATATTTAAGGGTCTTTTGCTAAAAGTACTTAAAGGGCAAGAAATCACCTATAAATCTGTAGATTCAATGATACATTAAACTAACTTGTCAAGTTTTGAAATACCAGACTACTAATAACAGCTGTTCATAAAAATGTTTTAGCGTCAAAAATTATCACCGGATGTGCTCAAGGGGAATCAATTTTCATACCACGAATATCTTTAATACCATCAGATTACCCCTTTGAGTTCAAGAGATTACAATTTCCCCAAAAAGTGTGCTTCACTATGACCATTAGTAAAGCACAAGGGCAGTCACTAAAATCGTTGGACTAGACTTCCATAAGTGAGAGCTGTTTTTCTCATGGACAGTTTTATGTGGCCTGTACGAGAGTAAGTGCAGCAAGTAGTCTGGTGATTTTGACAGAGAAGAATACTGTTTCCCCTTGAGCACATGGTTGTTACTTTAGCCTTTAAGGATATTTACAACACGACGGGATAACATAACATTACTGCATCATCAACTTGTAACAAATACTTGCATAAGCTTTATATAGCCACTATATAGGTAAGCCTTTTGCAGCGAGATAATTTCATAATCTCGTAGGAAATCAGAAATTGTACGCGGATGAAGTCGCGGGCTATATAGGTAAGCCTTTTGCAGCGAGATAATTTCATAATCTCATAGGAAATCAGAAATTGTACGCGGATGAAGTCGCGGGTGACCCATTGCTTATAATAAAAGTATGAATAGTGGGATAGGATAGTACAAGTAGGATTATATACATTCCTGTTCGCTATCTTGTTCTTCATACTTTATCCTTTAATTAACTAATTATATGCAGAATATTGCCTTTTAATGAAAAATTATAACGCATTATAACAGGAATTTTATTTGTTAATTTAAGCCTGGATGTAATGGTATACGAAGGGAATAGCAAAGGATTTTAATATACGTAATATGTAGTGGATGTCCATATAGCGGGCAGAATGTTTAATTTATTTGAATTCCATTTTGTTACTAACATTAGACATTGTATTCAATGGCGCTACAAAAACATACGTTCGCTTGGAATTTCATTTAGAATTATTTAAACATTAATAAGTTAGACGTAAATAGACGGCTCGGCTCAGGACTGATTATGGCATTCCTTGGGGGAGATTTATGTTCAGTCATGGATTTGTGAAGGGCTGGAATGATAATGATGAATAATTATAAGTTAAGGATAACCGATGGGGAATAAGATTCTCGAGTAGCAGCTTCGTACCGGTAAGTGCCTACTCTTTTTTAAAAGGCCGGCAACGCATCTGTAATCCCCACGTTGATGTCGTCTTCATGTGCACTAAGGCACATGCAGGTTTCGGGCCGGGGGCGTTAGGGGTTTTGTGGTCTCGAAGATCGTGGTTCATCCCACGGTGTTGCAGTTCATGGGCGGCGGTAGTCACTTTACCGCTAGGAGAG
>CAJQZP010000895.1:622500-675000 GCA_907164705.1 Parnassius apollo | reverse complement strand
AGTGTCAGAATATCCACTACCCCATATACTATCCCGTGGGTGTCGTAAATAAATCAGAAGACGGACAGGAGTGTCTTCCTGATAACGACTAAAATAGAAAACTACGGTTGCCAACCCACTTGGGAAGCGCGGCAACTATGGCAAATATCCCTCCAATAAGGACGTCAATTGTGGAGGCCTATTTTTAGCAGTGGACAGTTTCTTCTAGCTATTTGGCTGATCCATAATTACTATGGTTTACTGATACGCAAAATCTGTAAATATTTACCTATTTTTTTAAAGGAAACAACGATTTGGTGGTTCCTCACTTTGTTTTTAAATAATAAAATACTAGCAATGCTGTTCACATTACTAATATTCACTGTAACCACTCCTGGTAAGCTTAAAATGCTTGTGTTAGAAGTGGTTCACGACAGTAGTGGACTGGCGGATTCCAACCCACTACCGTTTTATTTCGCGGTTCTCACCCGGCCATTAGGCTGGTGTCGGTATGGATTGCATGTGTGAATAGAAATTCTACTGGCAGTTGCAAGAGCAGGCAGATTGCGCTGTCTTAGAGCGAGAAAAGTCCTTTTGACTTACACATACATTAAAATCGAATGAAAAGATGGACGCTGGTAAAAATTATTCCTTTGCTGTAAGTATTACGATAGACGTAGCAAACAGTTTAGTTCGAACGCGTGGATTGTCCTGAATAAAGGGCTACTCCTTAAGTCCTCCTTAAGTCCGCTTGGTGCCTGGTTATCCGATGAAGGAAAATGGTGGCTGGAATTAAATCACGTAATTCCTGCGTACATTTTTCGTCCGTGAGCGTGAGAGTTTATGTGGTAGAATGACCACGCTCTCACAGAATACCAGCAGGAAATAAAAACGCAATGGGGCATCCTATCTTAGTCCTAGCGGGTGAAAAAGCAATTGGATTTTGATTTTTATTCGAGTATAAATACCATCAGGTAGACTGTGTTGTTTACAACCTTATTGTATCAAAGAGAGCCACGCTGCAACTGCTTTATTGCTGTAGCACGAATGATCGTTGTTGTAGCCGGAGTGATGTTTGCGTGAAATATCGTTCAGAGAATGTTTGCATAAAAAACAGTATAACTCTGCTATGCATATGATGCGAAATCATATGTGACAAGAACTGTAAATCCTTTTTACAAGTAACGAGGCATTTTAACTTAGTTCTCCCGAGGACTAAACTGAAATACCTCTGAAGAGGCAAAAGAGGAACTACACAACATTGTGGTAGATATAGGCTGCCTATGGGCCATAGCATCCACTTACCTTCTGGAGAGCTGTGTGCTCATTTGTCAACTTTAAATCTATAGAAAAAATCATGCTTCGTCATACATTATGTATACACATAACTACAAAATGACTATAGTCAATTACAAATGGCTAGGTCCGGTTTCGCGGTTAGCCAAGTTGCATGCTTTGCGCAATCGTCCGTGTTATTGCCTGTGTGTGGTTTTAAATGGAGTGAAAATGACGCGCATTTATTGTTACCCTTGTGATGTGATGTTGTGTTTGTGGAGGGTGGTGAGGGCTTTTTTGAAATGAGGATTTAATGAGTTTGGGGATGTGGCACAACCCTTGGGGCTTGTGTTTACCTATTATTAAATTTAATAAACCAAAAACTGTAGGTACTTTGTTTTTGTAATGCAAACTTAAATGTAACTTAGTCTGTACTACACGTGCTAGTGCCACGCTGCAGGTATGTCATAGTTGTAGCACAAATGGCTCGACTGGAGATGGACTATATAATACTAAACTTCATATAATACCAACGTAAAATACCTACTCACGGCGCTGCTTATTGTATGGTGAGTGTAGAGAACCGTAGAACCTTTTTACTGGAAGCGAGGTATTCCACCTTAGTCCTCAGGGGTGATAGTAGATGTAGATGTCTATGGGCTACAACATACATTTACCAAGTGGACTGTGTGCACGTTTGTCACTCTTATTCTATTTAAAAAAAACATTTGTAGAGTAATAAAAACGGAGACTATAGGTAGGTACTCTGTATTTGTTATGCAAATATTATGTAACATACTCTGTGAATACTAACAAAAAATATATATATTATCTCTTTCGTTGTGGGCGGGTTTGATAAAACGTCACGTAAAGTAATCGGATTAAAGGATTCTTTGGACTGTGACGCCAGTACCATCAATCTGGTTACTGCAAGTCCCCAGTCTAGGCCTAGTGTAAACGGGATAGTATACCGCCATTTTTGAGCTACCATAAGATTATACTAGTAATTTTTAGTTTACCATTACGTAGACTGTAAGCTTGTTTGTAACCCTAATGTTATAAAAGAATATAACTATTAAAGGGTTATATATATATATATATATATATATATATATATATATATATTTATATATAATATCTTTTAAATATTAGGGTGATAAACAAGGTTAAATATTGATACTAATTCAGTACTTTTTTAAGTACACCAAGGAACGATAAAAATAACAAAAAAATAAACAAATATCTACATAACAAGCTCTTCTAGACAATCCAGAAGAATTAAACAAAAATAAGACAAAGGTTAATGCGTAGGGTGCACTAAAATAAGTAGCAACTTATGCGCCTAAAATATGGCTTCTTCTTTTTTATAACAAGTTATTTTGTTACAATTTTGAGTCGTTTTTTTAAAAAAAAACTAGATCATTAAACATTGTTTTAATTAAAAGAATATTTTAAAATTGTATGTGGTTTTGTTACCTCTACATTGTTCGGGGATTTAGAGAATTGTCAATGACACCTCTTTACCGATTCTCGTGTCAAGAGAGGTATTAAAACCACATATAATTTGCAAATAAAATTTATTTTAATTAAATTAAAAAAAATTCAATGGGTGAGTTTTCAGAAAAAATAAAAAAATTCTATACGTTTGAATACTGATTCTGATAACGCACTTAACGAAACGACAAGGTTCTTGTTACATGTGTTTATAGTCGTGTGAGACAGAAAACTTAAAACTGCAATTAAGGATTCTCCGAGGTGAGTCCAGATGAGAACGTCAACCTCATACACACCTTTTTAAATCTCAAAACCTAATCTTAGTTAATCTGAAAGCAGAAGTCCTTATTTCATCGGCTCGTGTTCCCTCTGTACTACCGGAAAACGTTGTCGAAAGTCTCCCGCTTAAAGAACTGTAACGCCAGTCATCAATGTACCATTTTCTCTTCTATCTCTCAACGTTCTGCTGAGAGCCTCCACGGCTCCTTTATGGGCCACAGTGCACTTATCCTATACAATAAGTTTTGTCTCTTTCAACTTGCGCCATATTACTCTGCTTTGAAATGTTGGGATGTCTTCATGCATCATATTTAAGGGAAATTTTGTGATGGGCTTACTAATTGATACCGGAGAGGTGCGTTTTCCTTGGTATAAAGTTTTGTGTGAGATGGAAAATGTATACATGATATGTAAAAATGTATACTACTGGCGACATAATGTTCACTTTGGTTTGAAAAAAATCGAAACGGTTGCTTTTTCTTTGTCATTTAATATTAACACTTCCTTGAAACATCATTTCAAAAATGTGTAATTAACTATTTTTCTATGCTAAAATACTAAAAATGCTATCACACATCATTAGGGAAAGATAAATTATTGGTATTTATTTTTAAACCAAAGTAACAAAAAATACTTAAATCATACTTTGCCTATGTCAGGTGTGGGGTTCCAACCCACGCTCTCTCTCGGGAACCAGAGCTTAAATCTGGCGCCTTAAACCACTCGGCCAACCTGTGGGCCATCTTAGTCGTACGTATCTTAGTCCTTTCGCTGTCCTGCCTAATATCTACATATGGGTCGTTGCTATTGTTTTACTATTGTGTTTGAAATGTAGCTGGCTGTCTACATATTTAGTTCCAATACATTTAAGTTCAACCAAGTAATGTGTAGTTTTATCTATTGTTTATTAAATAAATTTACGAGTTAAATCGTCTAACTACTTTAATAGGGTTTAATTTTAACTAAGCTGGGGGAAAATAAGCTTTAATATATATATATATATATATATATATACATATATATATATATATATATGTATATATATATATATATATATATACATATATATATATATATATATATTTACTTTACCTATATATATATATATATATATATATAGGTAAAGTAACAGCCTATATACGTCCCACTGCTGGGCACAGGCCTCCCCTCATTTCTGAGAGGGTTTTAGGGAAAGGAAGTGTCCGCCGCGCTGCCCCAATACGTGTTGGCGAACTTCACATGTCTTCGAATTTTTTTTTCTTATTTCTCGGACATGCAGGTTTCCTCACGATGTTTTCCTTCACTGCCGAGCACGTGGTAAATCAGCACTTAAAATTGCAATTAACAATTTCATTGGTGCCGGTGGGGATCGAACCCGGTTTGCTCGCGTACTGTGAAATTTACAGCGAGCGCTAACCATCTGAGCTACAAAAATAATTAATCAAGCGTTAAGAATAATCTTATAATTAGAAAAGATTTCATAATCAATTCTGACTTGACTAAAACTTTATCCCTTTTTGTAGACAGAACAAGGGGGAATTTATCAAAGTGATATAGTGCACAGATAAATTGTAACTGGTTTTCGTTCACAGAATTAAGGGAAGGCGTTAAGGTTTAAATTAAATTTGGATAGTTCTGGAAAGTTACGTTTGCTGAACGAGGACTGGTATGGACTACGGAGTGCATGTGATTTTTAAGAGCGAATGAAGAAAAGAGAAGAAGAAGCGACACTAAAAAAGACAGAAGTTTAGCCTGCGACAGAATGAGAAAGAAGTTTCCTTTTATCTCGATCTCCTCTTTTTGCGGTTATCATGGCTTCCCCACTCTTGTCTACTTTTTTGAAGATTTCACTTCTTTCTCGTGTGAATTGAGCACATGTTTTTTTTAAATTTGTATATACCAGCATTGACTGGTAAATAATATCACAACGCATAGCGAAATAGAAGTTTTTTAAATGTTTATTCAAAAGTCTCACATTCAATAGATTATTGTGAAGAGTAAAGCGTATCGTTAGTAAGCATTAACACTCACGACACTATAATAAATTATGCGCAGTTAAAGATTTCTAATTGTATATATATACTTCACGTGGGACTTACTATTTACTTCACACAAAAATTTCTGTGGCGGAAAATTGAAGTCGAATTATGACTCACTGCAAACGGTTAGTATTTGTCATTTATTGTTTTCATAGTTTTACAATAGATGAATAGATTAATAGGTAACAATAAAAGTTGAACTTATTTATGTTCAAATCAAAAGACAGGTACGTAAATAAAGTAGATTAGAATTACATCAGTAGAATTAAATACAACAGAATTCAAGTAAATCTCTATAAAAAAGACATAATCTTTATCACAGAGTATTGGTGTTAAATTGTGTTTGTAGAGCTTTTATGGATAAGGGTGTTAGTATTCATTCATGCTGAAAATGCCGATTGAGAATTGAAAAAAACTTTGTAGAGAAATAGCAATCAATGCTAATTTTTCAAATGAAAAATCAATCTTTCACAACACTAGAACGTTAGTTTCGAATCACTGTCACGGTGCGTATGCATTAAACTCCTGTCCATGTTGACAAACAACTACGTCCCGTCTCCGTTCCGTGCACGTTATGATTCCGTCCTGTATGCAGCGACTTTAAATCTTGGACGTTACTGAAACAACCTATTGCGCGGTTTGTCGCAACAGGTTACATTTTTAGTTCCGACGCAACGTGTTGCTGTAACTGGTTGCGGAAAAAACGACTCATCTCTACTCCCTGCAGCTATATTAGAGTTCAAGCACGTAAGGGTCGGCACGACCGAAGAAGCATCAGGCTCTCACAGAAAACCAGCGTAAAATAGCAGCTTAATGCTGCTGTGTTTCGTATGGTGAGTGTAGAGAACCGGAGACAATTTTTACAGAAAACAAGGCATTTCATCGTCCTCAAAGATGATAACGCATCTCCATTTTGATTCTTATTTGAAGATTCTATGGGCCACGGCATCCACTTACCATCAGGTGGACTGTGTACTCGTTTGTACTTATTTATTTTATAAAAAAAGAAATCGTGAAATGTCTGTCATCTACCAAAGAAAAATTTCATAAAGAATAAAACCGACGTACACATTTAGATCCCAACCGGAAGTAAATTTTTATATAATTACATGTTTTTGTATACCGAGTATTCGGTGTCAATAATGGCATAGTTGATTACATCTGAATAGAATAAAAATCGTCTCTTTTGGCTGTCATTTACTATAACCTTAGAGGGATTTTTTTTTAAAATATTTATTTACAATATGTTGTACAATTGCATCCTATCCAAATAACATGTTCTAAAATCGTAGAATCTATAGTATGTAAAACGTTCTTGAAACAACTACGGAGCTTGTTCAGACTTCAACTCTTAGGTCGGCGAAGTCATCAACCCACAACATCATTTGTGTTTGTGGTTGATGGAATAGAAGCAAACAACTTGGCCCGTTTTACGCTAAAGTATGTTTTTCGTGAGATATCATTAATTTTCGAAACAATCTAAACAAATACATAGTATACAACGTGTTTAGGTAATTGAGTTTTCGTTTCAATGTTTTCTACTTTTAATTTAAGCTTTAAGAGTTATATAATGACACCAAATATGCAGTTATTAGATTTTTCCTTTGTATGATCCTAATGAAACTCCTACGTTAAAGCTTGTTAGTAACCTAGAACTTGTCTAGATTTTTGATCTCGCATAAAAACCTGGGCTACTTCTCAGTGAGTGATAAAAATTCAGACCTTAACAACTGAAGAACTATAACAGGATTTATTCATGAAATTTGAGATTCTGGGTATTCAAGAGGACCATAATAGGTATGCAAATTACAAGTATATTGAGTTATGAGTGAATTGAATGCGGCTCGAAATGATTTTCGGGTAAATGTACCTACAAACTGCCGATGCGTATACATTTTCTTTTCCAAACTTGGCCGACGTATTGTGAGTCAGATTTTCATTTAGTATTTCATCAATCATGTACTAATGATAAGTGGATAAATATTATAATCCTTATTCAACAACTTTTATTTTATATAAAATTTAATCTTCTTGGTAGATAGATCCTGCATTTTCTGGGATTTTGTTGTAAAAGCGTATACATTGACCATGAAGACGTTACTAAGTCTTTAGAGTTGAGTATTTTTTGTAGAATAAGGCTGGAATCGAGCACACAGTCTAACTGATGGTAAGTGGTTGCTGTAGCCCATAGAAAACCACATCTATCGTCTAATATGCCACTTTACGCTGGTATTCTGTAACCCCGGTCAAGCCGACCCATACAACAACCATAATATAGCAACAGCAGCGCTACTCAACGTATAAAATCCTAACTTCTCAAATCTTTGATAGTTTAGTATCTCACCATGATAATCAGAAAAAAATTATTAGAGAGGTTAGCAAATACATTTACTATCTGAAATAGTGACTAAGTTAGGGAAGTTGAGTCTTCAGCACAACTCCGAATTTGTTGTAGGATGGCAAAGTTCTTGATATAACTTTAGCACTTCCTAACTTTGGCTTCTAATTCAATTATAGTGTTTAATAAAACATAATGTATCAATATATTAGTATAGTTATTACAATGATTATATAGTATATAGTATAGTATTGAACTCTCGTTCTTGAACAAACTATTCCAAATTATTCCTTAAAATAGTTTGTTCAAAGACTTCCCTATATTGATGCCATCGATCCATCTATACATTGCAGCCTATAAAAGTCCACTTCCGAAAGTAGGCCTCCCTCATAGATTGCATCTGGGAATTTTGCCATAGTTGCCACGCTTGGCGACTGGGTTGACGACCGCAGTTTTTTTAATGTTTTGAGTTGTTATTAAGAAGCTGCCGCTGCATTTGCATCTCGTGATTCATTTTCCCTGTGTCGCCTCTTATGATACAAACTAGACGATATGGGGTAATAGATATTCTTAAACTACCTCTTCACATTAACACAGGTTGAAAGAAAGAGGGAAATACTCTGCTCCTTGGTGATAGAAATAACTAGGTAGTATGCATCTAGATAGTACCTTGAATGACGATTGACCTAAAATTTTTTATCAAATTCATGACTCTTTATATATGTTACTTAACAATTTCATTAGTACAGTATTTGTCATATTTTCATTGCAAAACAACCTATTTTCTTTAAGGCAAAACTCAGCATTCATTAATCACTGCGACACAACGTCGAGATAAATCACAACTATTGACTCAAAGTTTGTGACCAGCGACAGGATTTTTGCTAAATAAAGTTTTGAGACATGAATACTCAATCTACAATAGCGTTAAAAAATAGAACACACTATGACAATTTTGGTACGATATAAGAGTGCAAAAATTAAAGTTCTGCCTTTACACGTCCCATAGTTGGGCACCATCTCATCCTCACGTTTCACGCTGGCATTCTGTGAGAGCGTTCTGTCCCGGTCGAGCCGAGCCATTCGTGCTGCTGCTATGTATTGCTACCGTTGCTACAGCATGGTTTTCAAAATTTAATATTTTGAAAACTTTACAGTATTTCTATATCATTTTATTATCATTTATTACATCCTATGAAGTTCACTGCTGAATATAGGCACATAGATGTATATTTTCCATAGTTGCCACATTACATAGACGGGATGGCAACCGCCGTTTTTTTATTTTAGTAGTATTAGGTAGACGCTGCCCCCCATCTCCTTATTAGCTTCTTCCTGTCCCCTCATACGACACTCGAGGGATGATATAGGGTAGTGGATATTCTCACAACGCCACTACACATGCAGACTTTTATATCAGCGCACTAAAAATGTTACGATGAGGTAAAGTATCAGATACAGAGTCGTATAAAACATTTAATTGTTGTTGTTTATATTGCACGTTGTGCAATACACCGACATATAATTTCGTTATATGGTCTGTATAATATCGAAGTCCATCTTAGTCCTTTTATCAAGGAGTCAATCTGGGTTGGTATTACCCTCTTACCTATGTCCGCCGCCATATTGCAGTGTCTGCAATGCTGCGTGCTCCAGTCTGTAGGGTATAGGGAGCCAATATCATTACAGGTTGTGAGACATTCCGTCTTAGTCCTCACAGGTGACTACGCATCTGTAAACTTCTTAGTTTGAAGTTGGCTGCGGGTATCTATGAACTGCACTAACCACTTTCCATCAGGTGTACTGTAAGTTCGTTCGCCTTTTCAGTTTTATAAAAAAAAACTTATTGAAAGTTAATTTTGTAATTTACCACTGGTCCGGAAATTATCTATATCTGGCGTTGGGAAGAACCAACGGAATTATTTAAGGATAACAACCCTCTTTTCCAAATAAAAAAACAAATTCGAAAAATTCTTTGAAGGGAAGCATTTTATTTTGAATGCTTTTATTTGTTGGGCACTAAAGACAAGTTTATGTCTAAGCATTACCACAAAATAATAAAATTTAGCACACTCATAATACTAAAGCAGCCGTGATAGTAAAAATCTTTAAAATAAGAGACTCATATTCTTTACTATATTCTTACGAATATTTACGATGTAAGTACGTGATAAAACGACATTCTGTAAATTTTTCGAATGTGTTCAAAATTGCTGCGTCATTATTTATTAGTTTTATTCGTAGGGTTGTTAAACATTTATTTTTGTAGGCAAGGTGATGAAGTGCTCCATCAGCTTAGGATCCAGTCATTCATAAAATGAAATCGACACCGGAACATACCACTAAGTATCAGATTTCATGCAAGCTAAATAATAATGAAAAGTTCTAAGCAGGACAAGTTGCCTTCGACATGAGCACGTCAAACACTTAGGTCCTCTCAAGACCATATAGTTTTATAATTTGAGCCTAAACATTGTAGTAAGGACATACAGAAACAGTGAAAAAACGAAAAGAAACGAAATTACGTAGTGGAACTTCTTAACAGCTTCGCAATTTGTCTGGATAGGTACGAATGGTACCTAGTTTGTTAAATAGCATCGCATACTGTCCCAACTTGAATTGTATGAAAGTAAAAAGAGTCAATATAATAAGCTCCCTATGAAAACAGAGGGGTGCTATAAGTTTGTTGTGTGTAACTGTTGTCTGTCTGTGGCATGAACCGATTTTGATTAAGTTTTCAGTGTCATCGAGAGTGTACTTAGCTATGTTTCAAGAAGATCTGTTCAGTCCTTTAACAATCATTAGTTCATTTTGTTTACGGGTATGTTTTAATTTAACTTAAATTATAGCTTCAGGTATAATTTTAGCTATAACAATGCATCTGTAGCATTTTTGTTCAAATTTGTTATCATCTGTGTTTAATGTTCAGTCGATAACCTACAGTAGCCACTTCCCATCAGGTAGATTATTCTAGTTCTTGCTTTAACTTTAACTTTTTCTTTTTATAACTGTTGTGTTTTATGATGCGAAATCATGGAGCTGCTTGTGTTTTCAATTAGTGTATATTCGTTTAAAGAATGAGGGTGACAAACTAGTAAACACAAGATCGTTAATTGAATTTAGTGTTACGGGGTGAAGGAAAACATCGTGAGGAAACCTGCATGTCTGAGAAATAAGAAAAAAATTGTGAAGTCCGCCAACACGCAGGGGTAGACACTTCCTTGCCCTAATACCCTCTCAGAATGAGAGGGGTGTGGTGGGAAAGGTGTTTTTAGAAATCCAAAATGCAGATGCGTTTTCACCCCTGGGGGCGAAGACGAAATGCCTCGTTTCCAGTAGACCTCGTCTCCGGTTACCACATCTACAATCACAGTATAAAACGCAGCAGAATTAAGCTGCTATTTCACGCTGATATTCTGCGAGAGCTTGGTTCTTTCCCAGTCGAACCGACCTATTCGTACTACAACCACAATATAGCTGCAGCGTGGCTCATAACTTAGAAAATTGTTTTTTTTTCTTTTACTGGTTAAATAGCTCTTTATTTGTTTCTATCCAGGTTACTAACTCAATTCTTTTTCAACACCGTGTTTTGAATTACCATTCCGTCTCTATTTTTCTGTGTCAATATCCAAGTTCACAGTCACATAGTTCTATGTAGGGTATTACGTTGTAGGACACACAAAATAACATAAACTCTCATGCTTTTTATCCAGAGGTATAAGTAGAGACTATGGGCTTCCATTTTGGACAACTATAAAACATTTCCGTCGCTTTGTCACATCCATGTATCTATGTGTACATGCTCGTCCCATAATGAACTTGGCCCATTTTCAATAAATCACCATATAATCGATAAACTTTCTTAAATATATTAAAAGTTAATGAGCTAAGATCCACGTAATAAAATAAAATCATTTGTCTTACGTAGCTAGAAGAGAACCTCCCGCCCTCCCTCAATTGCGTGCATTAACCCATCAACACAAATCCCAGCACCACTACTTCCAACACCACTACGATGGGAAAGACACAACATCGTCGATAATACGACACGAGTTTCCACTATGACGGCTGACCGCTAAGTGATTTTTACTACGCGGATTTTCGCTAATTATTTTTAACATATTTAATATCGAAAAGTAACGCCTGATTCTATTAATTATCGAAAAACTTTCGTCTATGTACTATGGACATTTACGTAATTAATAAAAAAAAATCGTTTTATTTTGATTCAAAAACATTCAAAACTATGTGATGATACTATGCTCTTATTATTTCTATTTTGTAAATGTGGTTTCTTACTTAAATAACGTTGAAAGTGCAACTGTCACCCTATGTCACTATGAGCTGGCATGTGAATACGCAATTTCCTTTTGAGTTCTCGGAAGTAAATTACACTTCCGAGTATTAGCTGGCGCAGTACAATAGAACAGCATTGCATATTTTGAAGTGGAAACTTCTTTAGAATAGCTGTGATTTTAAAACTAGATGAAACGTCAAAATCAACAGACTACACCCTTAGTAAGTAAAAACCTAAATAACTCAAATTATTTAACGTTCCCTTTAACTTATCGAGGTTCTACTATATTAAGGTAGCGAGGTTATGTAATTTAACAGTTGGTTTAAGGTTAAGGTTCTTTGTTCTTTATTTCCTTATTTTTTACTACATATTTAAAAAAGTTTTTTTATTAACATTTATTAATTTTTTATCCAATGTTACTAACAACTTTATAATATGATAACTTTAATTCGTTATGTAACTTATGTTAGGCATAGGACTATATAAAATATGACAAATATTTTAATATCCGAAAGGGGCGGTTAAGTTATAATACACGTAATATTTATAAATCAACACATAATATAGATATTTTAAATTCGAATTAAACAAAAAATGTTGTGTAGGTTATATCAATTGAAATAAAATTATTAATCGAGTGTTTGGAATTAGAAATCTTTATATTGGGTAAAGATTCTCTAATGAATTCTGACTTTTTCTTTTTCCCCTTTTGTAGACAAAACAAGGGACCCATTTATCAAAGTGATATAGTGCACAGATAAATTGTAACTGGTTTTCGTTCACTGAATTTGGGGAAGGCGTTAAGTTTTCAATTAAACTTGGATAGTTCTGGAAAGTTACGATTGCTGACCGAGGACTGGTATGAACTACGGAGTACTTATGTTTTTTTTAATTTGTGTATTCCAGTATTAACTGGCAAATGTCACAACGTATTAAGCCATTCATTGTGATATCTTAGGCCTCTTATACTTTTTTTTATTCTTACTAGCGATCTGCCCCGGCTTCGCACGGGTGATTGCTGGATCTCAACGACACCGCCAGCTTCCGGGTCTAACTGAGCTTTCAAACCATCCAAGAACCCACCAAAATACACACAAAGATATTCATTAAAATAGGTGTGCCATTTTCGAGTTAATATATATATATATATATATATATATATATATATATATATATACATATATATACAAAAACCCTGTTGGTCGTTTCAGGGACGTATAGGTGTACACATAGGCATGGCAATTATGATAATGAAATTTTTTTTTGGTTGCTTTAAATGGGGTTTTTGGGTTACTAATAAGATAACTTAAGAAATATTAAATTTCTTAAAAATGTTATTTGCTTCTGAACTTACCGACAAGTGCCGGCATAATATTATCTACGTCACAGAATAAAATAAATAATAGTCTACGGCCAATATGAGGCCACTGACATGGCCGACTCAAAGCAAGCCGCTAAGCGGCGCGTGCTTCCCCAAGGTTTTTGTGTAAATCTTTATACCTATCTAGACTCAGTTATTCTCCGAAAATTTTAATTTTAAAATAATAGAAATTATAATGAAATGGATATTATTTCAACCCCAATACACATAGTATTTGAATACTTATGTTATAAATTTCCACTTTATTGCCAAATAGATCTACGAAAATATTTAAAAAGGTTATTTCGTGCATAAAATATCGTGATTAATTCCAAATTTGCAACTATTTGTGGGAGAAATTTAGTATGTATTTTTCATATGAAATATTATTCGATAAAGAATATGTAGTAGGTAGTAATTATTTTTTTAAATAAATTCATATTGTCGTTGTTTGCTAGAATATAATAAACAAAACAAAATTAATAGGTAATAATATACGCGGCGTTTTGCGCGCTCTTAGAACTCAAAAGCGAAAGCCGACGAAGGACTTAGGTACTAGGAAAACCCCAAAAAACTCCACTCTTTGAGTGATAAAAAGTACCTAGCATCTACTTTATGCCGATTAACTAATTTTGATCCAATATCTATTATTTATTCTGTGCTAAAATCTATTTGTAATATTTAAAAACATGTGATGTTTTATGAACATAAAATTTTGTCACAATTCAGTGATCAAGAATAAAAATAAGGGTTGTTTATCGTCGGTCGATAAAAAATGCTAATTATTAGATTTTGAAAAACACGGCAGCAAAATAGTTTAAGTATTTGTTATTGTGTGGATTTATAACACTATTTTTTTAAATGTTTCTTGTTATAAAAGTGTTATAATGTATTTTTACTAATCCTAGATATAATTTAATTTCTTAATAACACTTACGGACGCTGTGTGAAGTAAATAAATAAATAATAACTATTATTAAAAAAAAATAACATAAAAAAATTACGAAATTTTTTATCGATTTAGAAAATATCAAAATTATGTTATAGAGTACAACAGCTTTGCCACGTCTATGCAAACAAACAAGCATAAAGCACCAGTAGCGCGTTAGCACTGATATTGATGGTTGTATTTTATATTGCGAAATTAATATTCCGCCGTGAGTGAATTGTGTGCGATGTCTTACTGAAACGAGGAATATTTTAATATTTTGATGTGTTTCGGGAAATGTAACTGCAATTATGCAGCAGCTCAAAGACAATACGGGGAGTGTTTTGCACCTCCACGAAATATACAATTGCAGTCTTCGATGACGTTCCAACGACTTCACATCCGTATGTTCAATACTGGCAGTGTGCACGGCCGTGATCAACAATGTACAGATTCAGGAAGACCAAGGATGTACGACGACGACATCGAGGAGCACATTCTCGACATGTTTGAGGAAGATGCGACGCGGAGCACGCGCTCGGTGGCACGTGAACTAGGTGTGAACCCTATGCGCGTTTGGAGAGCCCTCAAAGATGATGGCCAGCACCCATATCATTATCGTTGAGTTCAGTGTCTTCTTCCCAACGACTACGAGCCGAGAATGGATTACTGTAGATGGTTACTTGATAAGGTTGAAGGAGATCCTGAGTTTTTGAACCGCCTACTTCTTACGGATGAATGCTCTTTTGTAAGAACATGTATAAGAAGGTGTATTTAACGCTCATAATGAACACGTATGGTCAACGACAAATCCGCATTAGTATAAACCAAGCCACATTCAACACCTATGGAAAATCAATGTGTGGGCGAGAATTATAGGTGACAAAATTATTGGTCCGTATTTCCTTGACCACACAATGAGCGGTGAAAACTACGGACGTTTTTTGCGAGAAGAACTAAGCAATGAACTTGACGAAATAAATTTAGACCTCGTTCGTCGCATGTGGTTTCAACACGATGGCGCAACACCGCATTTCTCCCGTTGTGTAAGAAGTTTTTAGGATACTGAATTCGGTGAAAGATGGATTGTCCGCGATAGACCGGTCAACTGGCCGGCGCGATCACCTGATCTCACACCTTTAGATTTTTATCTCTGAGTACGATTAAGCAGACTATATTCCAAAAAACATGCGATACCGAGGCAGAAATGCGTATGCGTATAGTCGTAGTAAAAATAAAGTCCGAAATGTCTGTTGCAACGCGTGCGTTCAGATATTATAAGTCGGTGTCACAAATGTTTAGAGGTACAAGGTGGACATATTGAACAACAACTTCGTGGTCGTCAAGTAGACATAGTGATAAATTAGTGTTTGACTATAACAGCTGTGATGTGACGAGGTTACGACCTTAGTGTGCAGTTAGTACCGTCTTTGATGTACGTCACCGCCGGCCGTCGTCCGCTGCTGTCGATAATTCCAGGCAGAGGTAATCAATCAACATAAAATTTACAATAGTGCCCAACGAGAGTGCACCTGTGCTTACACATGCGTAAGCACAGGTGTACTCTCTATTCCCTCACTCTCATAATCTGATGGGACGGTAAACAGACATGACCGCAGAGAGATCAGGCGCAGGATCAACGGCTTTACGTGCTTCCGAGGCACGGGGGTGAGACACCGCCAACTTTCTGACTCCGGGCAACTACTGAGAAATTCTTGACGGAAAAACTCAATAATTAATTTTTTGGTCCGACCCGGGATTCGAACCCAGGACCTCATGATCAGCAGTCGCAATACTATAACCACTAGACCAACGAGGCAGTCAAAATATATATATATGCTATATGGATTAGATATGTGCTATGTGGTCGCGGCTCCAAATTCCGTTCCGTGAGTGTCGTATAAAGTGACTATGCAAAATATCAGAAACATCTTGTAACTTCCAACAGATGGCGGTATAAAACAAAGTGATTAAGGCAAAACCTTCCTACTTACGACAGGAGAGACCCATGCCTTTTAGACCATGTATTTTAAAGGAAGAAGGTCACGGATAGTAAATATAATCTTATATTTTCATATTATTACAAATTCAAAAAATTTAAATCTGGAGGTATTTTGAAAGTTATATTATATAAGCTTATAGTTATATAAGTTATAGTACGAAGGAGAAAGTAGGCATATTATGACTAAAAAAATATTGCATTGATCCATATCTAACATTGCAATTTCACCCATCGCAATAGAAGTCGCATAGACGCGTGACCTTGTCTTCACTATGATGTGTTGACGAACATCATTCACCATTTTGTGATTTAGTTGCGCTGGAAACGTCTTACGTGAGTTTATGTTATTATAATGGTGAGCTTCGTCATAATCAGTTGTAAAAACTTATTATGGACGTGTAATTTATCTAATAATAGCATAACATTTCATCAGTAAGTTGATTATTTAATAATTATCATTGTTTTAACAAATTTACATCTAGATGAACACTTTACACACTTTTTTTGATATTTACCTTTATAAACTTTCATTCATTATTTTCGTATTGACAATTACCAATGCTTTTGTTCAACCCTAATATGCGACGCACGGAACGTTGACAAATCGCCATGCAATGCAATGTGAAACATTAGATATCATTGCGCATTGCGTATATTTATAATATGGCTGCAGGCATCGGTCGCTTAATATGTATGTGTTAAGATGTGGCGACATCGGTTATGGAAGTAATCGAGCACTAATGCATTTCTATTGTCTTATTATTACTATTTCTGTGATTCTAATGGAGACTAGCAATCTGCGCAGGACAGGATTGTGTACGCAAATACAGTGTTTTTGTCTTCCCTCACTTCCGTAGTCGGATGACCTTATTGTCACGCTTTATTGATGATTTTTTTTTTATTGATGATCGCAGTACCAGACATTTAACAATTTTGACGTTTTCATCATACGTAAAATATTCGTCAGAATATTTTATGTCTAATGTAAACGAGATGGTTTTACTGCTACTATTGGAATCCTTTATCTGAACATACGCCTCTCCCATGGATTCCCTCCCAAGGGGAATTATTCCATAGTTGCCATAGTCGGCGGGCCGGTTGTAGCCGATTTTTATTATTTTAGCTTGTATACGGGAGAGTTCTGCTACCAATCTTCAGTTTCAGATTTTTTTGTTGCTTTTTGTTACGACACCCACGGGATAAAATAGAGTGCTGGATTCAATAACGTCGCTATCACATGGTGCTTGTCATCATTTCGTCTGTAAAAAAAGTATTGTGTATGATGTTTACAGCGTGATTTCCCTCCAGATAAAGTGTAGACGTGATAAGACATGCAGGAGGTAGATGGATGCAAGTGGTTATGGACCGTGCTTTGTGGCATTCCTAGGTGGAGGCCCATGTTCAGCAGTGGACTTGTGAAGGGCTGTCATGATGATGATAATGAATTAATCAGTGTATCATACATTGTGTTACTCAAAAAGTCTTACATCCAATAGAACAAGGTGAAGATTAGCATATCGTTAGGAAGTATTAACACTCACGACACTGTAATAAATCCTGCGCACTTTTCACTGCACAAATTTCTGAGTGTGTACAAAAGTTCATGTGGTCGAACAATGCTGCAACTATATTATGATTGCAGCTGTAATTGCCTCGTTGGTACTGTACTGTACTGTACTGTACTGCTGATCATGAGATCCAGGGTTCGAATCGCAGGTCGGGCAAAAGAAATCAGTTATTGAGTTTTTCTCTCAAGAAATACTCAGTAGCTGCTCGGAGTCCGAAAGTTGGCAGTGTCACACCGTGCCCGTGCTACGGAAAGCACGTAAAGCTGGTGGTTCAGGACCACCAGCTTTACCTGATCTCTCTCCGGTCGTGTCGATTTACCATCCCATCAGTCTACGATAATAAGTGAATGGAGAGTGCACCTGTGCTTGCACATACACTTGGGCACTGTAATCTTGTCGTGTGCCGATGGCTTATCTCCGTTGAAGCTAGCCGCCATTATTGTTATGGTTGTAGTAGAAATGGGATGGCTCTACTGATAAAGGACCACACTTTCACAAAATACTAGCGTAAAATAGCAGTTTACAGCAATATAAAGCAGAGAGGTGATAACGCACCTGCATTTTGATTCTTAATCGAGTAAAGATGTAGATATCTATATGCCTCAGAATTCACTTACAATCAGTTGAATTGTGAGCTCGTTTGTCTGTTTATTCTATAAAAAATATATGTCCGTAAAATGTCTGTTAATACACAGAAAACCTCCATAAATAATAAAACCGACGTATATATTTATTTGTCATGTCAAATCGAATATTCAAAGTAAAATTTTATATATCAACATGATTTTGTATACCGAGTTCTTGGTGTGAATTATGACACAGTTGATCACAACTGAATAGATTAAAAATCGTCTCTTTAAGCTGTCATTTTGCCTTCGCCTGATTTCAAGAGGCTGCCATTGTGGTTGGAGGCGGTCGAGGTTTTATCGAATTGACGCAAGGTAAATGAGATTGCACTCTTTTCTGCAGATTAATGAAAAGGCTAATAATTCTTAGTAATTTTTATATTTTTATCTCAATCATTTAAAAAATTGTTTATGGAATAATATCTGAACTACTTAGTGATTTTTTTAAATAAAATAAATAATAATACAGCCAACTTTTTTTAAATTTAAATGACTTTTGTAGTAGAAACCTATTTAATAAATAATTATCATTGAATTTGGTTTACAAATAGCAAATATATCGCGTAACAAAACACACGTATATAATATAGTGTAATTGAGAATTGTCTCCTTTTTAAACTCGGCTAATATTAACATCGTTTGTGTTAAAAGGGTTGTGTTATTTATTAAATTATAATGTGGAATACCTACAATAGAAGAGAATCAGACAGTTTATATTCAATATATATTAGGTTCAGGAAAAACCCCCTAGAAAGACCAACGACAATTCCAGATGAATTTTGTTTTGAGTAACGTTCTTGAAATTGCTGTAGACCATGGCGCCCGTTCAGATCTTAAGGTTGCACTAGTCGATGGCACGAACTAAGTGGTGGGCGGGGTAAAAATGCATGCTATCTCAGCCGACATCACGTGCGAAAGGGATAGACGCTGTGATGAGCAGTAAGAAGCTAGTGCGCACACACATACGCACTCGAGTGACGCAATGCGAGACGGCGTCATCGCGTACCTACTTATGCGATTCATTTTTGAATAATAACATAAACTCAAACGGCAATTTGACTGCGTTGGGCGCCGCGGGTTCGAATCCCGCACGGAACAAATATTTGTATGGCCTACAAATAGTTGTCCCGGGTCTGGATGTTTGTCCTTGTGCAATTTATGTTTGTAAACTGCCTCCATGATACTGGAGAAAATCCTACTGTGGGGGTAACGTATTTTAAAAAGAGAATATTCTCTTAGTACTTAGAAAGTTATCAACAATAGGCATTGTGTCACTGCAGGGACAAGCACAAACGTCTATCAAAATAGTAACGTAGGTATATAAACGGAATACTAACAGCACAGACTTCCTTGCAGAAATCCAAAGAACACGTCTAGGGAAGGTAAGTAATTAGAAGAAAACTACAATTTAGAGATCGATTGTAAATCAAATTCACAGTACAGACACAATTAGCGAAATATGAATAAAATTTTGATTTATTTTATGATAGATAACGCTAGTTGAAAACTAAACACTGTATTGGAATGGCATCACTGAACGAGTCAGGTGGTCAGTCCAAACAAATAAAAGCGCGATTGTAGAAAGAGATTCGTTACGAAACGTTTGTAGGCTAGGGGGCTTGGCCTGTTTATGCTATTCATAACGAAGGTTATAAAATATGTACAACTTAGAAACTAAATCCTATGTGTACCTATCTGTATTCATAACCCAATATATAAGGTAGGTTGATGCGCTCCTTAGTTTTTATATAGTTCGTATTATTCTGTAATAAATTAAATCTAATCCAAAATATACTATAATACCATAGCAAAGCTACTACTATTTTATTTAGTAGTAGCTTATATAGTAGTATAGTAAATTATATATAAAAAATATGAGTATGTCTGAGGTAAGGTTAAATATAAACAAATATTATGCCAAGTGCGAATCGGACTTCCGAGCTTCCGAGATTACAAGATTTAAATACCTATATATATTACTATCGATCAAAAAAGCCAAAAATACACGTTTCTTTTTCTAGTAGAAAATCCTTTAATTTCAAATTTATTTTTACCACTTGCTGTTATAGCGGCAACAGAAATACACGTTCAGTGAAAATTACAACCATTTACCTATTACGAATCATGAGATGCAGCGCGCTGACAGACAGACACACGGACAGCGCAGCGGAGGCTCCGTAATAGGGTCCTGCTGGTTACCCTTCGGGTACGGAATTCTAAAAAGTACTAAGTTGTCCACTCACATCTGTAGGATTCTTTCCTCAAAGGACCATATTAGCCTGGTTCTCGTATGATATGACCAATGTCTGACAAGGACTGACCTCTCTGAGTTTGTTTCGGCAGATCGGGTGCTTCTTCTCAGTTTCATGTTTTTGTTGTGTTAAAGTGTTTTTTAAAAAAAAAACAACTTACAAAACACATTTTATTTATCATTGACTGCCCTTCTTAGATTATTATGTACTTACGTAAATTACATTAGGTATATTAGGATATGAGATTCCTATACGTAAGCACGATTATCGAAAATCTAAAAATTACCTATTCTTATTAAATTAAGGCGCTACCTCCAGCGAACGACCTTGAGCATTTGGTCTGTCGACGCTCGCTACAATATATCGCGTAAGAAATCGGCAAAAGATGCCACCTACTGCTACGAACGTAGTATTATTTTTTCAATGTCAATGAACTCTTCTATGGAAATAGACACGGCGTACAATGATAAATGTATTTTAATTTTCTTTATTCGGTATATTAGTTGCATTATATTAGAATTATGTATTCTAATATATTATCTAAAAATGACTATTTTGATTATTTTTAACTATATACTATACTGCTAATATTGAATTAGCTTTTTATAGTGTAAATTATAATATTTGTCGAAATATTAATTATGGATTCGAACTTTACATGCTAATGGTGCTTCATTTTTGTTATTTTTATTTACTTACTTATAAAAAATATACTTGAATATTATTTACTTGAATTATTATTATATTTAGCTACTGAATTTTAGGATATGTTTTACCTTGAGGTCAAATATAATTTTGAGGAGCAATAGTTATTACCTACTAATCTTTTATCTGCTATTCCTTATTTAGGAGCAATATTAGTAAATTGAGTTTGTGGGAGATTTACTGTTTATAATGCTACATTTATTATTTTAATATTTACCTACTGGGTAGGTAATTATTAAAATAATAAATATAGCATTAGTAACTAAATAGATATTTTTTTTTAAATTTTTAAAATTAAAATTTTCGTATTTTTAAAAATTACCAAAAAAAAAGGGTTTGAAATAATAAATTTTCTCACAAAAGAAGGGAACTTGAAAAAAAAGGAAAAAAAAGCGGGACCAAAGCCAAGACGCGAACCACGGAACTCCGATATCACGCCCGACCGACATACCACCTGAGCTATAACGACCGTTAATGATTAGTCGAAATTTACCTTCTTATATTATAGCAGTTTTTTTATTGCCTGAAAACATGGACAAAAGGACATTTTCTAAAAATAAATCCAAGCGTTCGTCGCTAAAATCGTTGGAGCTGTATAATTTATATATATAACACCGAACCATTCAACTTATAGCCGTATTTGTTGTGGTTCGGTGAAGCTGCAACCTAATGGACCATCATATGAAAAGTGGTTGTTGACGTCAATTATTATTATTCTTATTATTTTTTCATTACTACCTTTTTCAACCTCACAAGATATTTGTAACTGCAAAAAAAATTACGTATAAGTAAGTAAATCAGTAATATAGTGTTATGTATGATTCAGACTAAATAAAGGTTCCTAAAAATAGACGTAGATAAAGAAATTGCATAAAAAATTACTCAAATAAAAATGCAATAAACTTGTTAATTTTATAGGTACTTAGTAAAATATTAAAATAATAAGTTTTTTAGGATATTTATGTAAAATATAAAGGTTATATTATGTTCTAACTACGTTCACGCTTGCGCATATAAAACCGCGGAATTTCACTAGTTTTATTATCAAAATAATAATTGTCAACCCTACCCTAAGTTTGCCTTGATTTTACCAACTCAAACTCGTTTTAGGAGATCAAAACATAGAGAGAAAGATAGGAGACTATTTTTTTATTTAATATGGTTGGATCTTTATTTATTTGTATATTTTTTGTATTTATTTTATTTTATTGATATTTATGTATATTTATCTTTTAATTTTAATTTATATTTATAAAAACCAACCGGATGAGAAAACTATACAGATACCCCAACAATAATAATATAATAATAATAATATTCCACAAATATCACACAACGCCATCTAGTCCCAAGCTAAGCAGAGCTTGTGTTATGGGTACTAGACAACTGATAAACATACTTATATATTTCTAAATACATAAATATTATAGATAAATCATCACACAAACATTTGTCCTGGGTGGGAATCGAACCCACGACCTACGGCATAGCAGTCAGGGTCACTAACCACTAGACCAACAGTCCTGACGATAAATAAAATAAAGTCTCTACCTCGAGAGGAGAGGAGCCGTGGTAGCTCAGATGGTTAGCGCTTGCTAAAATTTTCGCTGACGTAACAGTTAAGTGACAAAACTGCTACGTCAACGTAGTCAGTCAGCGCCTTGCGAGAGGTGTGAGCGCCGTGCCGCGGCAGAATTTAGGGTGCAGAGGCCCGTTTGTGCTTATGGCTACACACGAAACGGTGCCGGGCCTGGGCGTCTCCCGTTAATGGACGCCCAAATAATGGATGATGGATAAAAAGATAGTGCGCAAAGGGCCGCTGCCTGGGGGTCGCCGGGGCGCGTCTGGAGCTGGCGCTGGACGCGGCAGCATGCGGGCCGCCAGCCGAGCGCGAGGAGCTGCACGGTCATCTACCAGCCCTCCGCATCCATCATCCCCACCAGAAGGCTTGGTGTCGGCTGGGTCTTCTCGGACTCAGCAAGCGGCACCCGCCGCTGGTGGAGCACGTCGCATGCGTTGGTCACAAGAAATGAATGCAAACGCACTGCGGGCGTACTTTAGGGCAAAAGGGGAAGAAACTGGATGTTTGGCGTATCGGGCTAGGATGCATCGTCTTTTTGCTGAGCTGGAGCCATCTTTAATCGTCACAGAGCAAAACCTGGCAGACCGAGTTCGGTATATCTTGCGCTCAAATATATTTGATGTCGCCGAACTCGAACGGCTACGACGTGAGGCTGTTCCCTCGTCGGATGAGAATGCTACGGCTGAGGATGCGGCGCCACAAATGGTAGAGCAACCCGCAAACGTGGATGCCGCCGTGAATACCCCAGTTGTGGTTGATTCAAACGATGATGGAACAGTCGCCCAGGAACTGGAATTAGAGCATATGAGGAGTATATTGGAAGAGGCGATTGTGGAAACGCGCAGTACGCCTCTCGAAAATCGACCGCGACTTCCCCCGCATAGCCCTAAGCAAGCGGAATCGGGCTGTCGTGAGGGCTCTGAACCCAATGCTGGTTACCTATTTGGAAGCCAGCCGGGACCTTTGCGAGACGGACTCAATTCTTTTTGGCGCCGCGCTGGCAGTCTGCCGTATCATAGGCGCCAAGGTTTCCACGGCTGGACGCGCTACTGGCCATAGTAGCGCTATCCCAGCATGGAGAAGAAGAATTGAGGAACGTATCGCAAAGGCTAGAGCTCTCATCGGCAGACTGATATGCTTCAGATCAGGCAACAACAGGCCAAGAATTGTGCGCACCGTCAGGATGGCGTTTGCTGGGACAAATGTCAGTTTGTCCCAGCCGGATATAACGCAAAAACTGACGGAGCGCATAGATGATCTGAAGCAGAGAATCGCTGCTTGGGGAAAGCGGATTCGGCGATATATCGAGAGGTCGACACGGTTCAACCAGAATCGTCTCTTCCAGAGTGATCAGAAGAGGCTCTATGAATCATTGGAGCGACCAATGGTAAGTGGAACGGGTCCAGCACCGGATCAGGCCGACACTGTAGCATTCTGGCGCGGCCTGTGGTCAGAGCCCGTAAACCACAGCGAGGGCCCTTGGACGGAAGTTGTGGCGAGTCAGTGTGCGGGTATTACGCCCATGGACCCCGTCATCATAACGCCGGATGACGTAGCTGAGGCGGTTCGTAGGGCCCCGAACTGGAAAAGTCCGGGGCTTGACGGGCTGCATCACTACTGGCTGAAGGGGTTCATGGTGTGTCACTCTGTGCTCGCCCGACAGTTTCAAGAGGCTCTCAACCAGAAGTCGCTCCCAAGCCTCTTCACTACTGGGATCACTCATTTAGTTCCTAAAGACCAGGGTACCACAGACCCGAGCAAATACCGCCCCATCACGTGTCTACCGACCATATACAAGACACTAACATCCATTTTGAGCGCGAGAATCACTTGTCACCTGGACTCAAATCAGGTGATGTCGCGCGCTCAAAATGGATGTCGGGGCGGTGGTCGTGGAACCAAGGAACCACTCCTCATTGACGCGGTCATTGGCAAAGTGGTGAAACGCAACCGTCGGAACTTCTCCTCCGCCTGGATAGACTACAGAAAGGCATTCGACTCGGTGCCCCATACATGGCTAAAGAGAGTCCTCGAGCTGTACAAGATAGACTGTACAGTTAGAGACTTCCTCGAGCAGTGTATGGGGCAGTGGAGTACGATCCTTTGTCATCTAGGCGAGCGGATGATGGCTGCGGAGAACCACATAAGGATAAGAAGGGGTATCTTCCAGGGCGATTGTCTGAGTCCAATCTGGTTCTGCCTCTCTCTGAACCCTCTCAGTACCTTACTGGAGGGCTCCGGGAGGGGATTTCAGCTACGGAAAGGAGGGACAAAAGTGACCCACCTTTTCTATATGGATGACCTCAAGTTATTCGCCTCCAGTCGCTCCCATCTTATGGAATTGTTAAACATCACTTGTGAATTTAGCAATTCTATTGGAATGGAGCTGGGAACGGATAAGTGTGCGGTCCTCCATGTTGAAAGGGGACGGGTTGCTAACTCTGAGGGCGTAGACTTATCTATGCCCGTCAACTTAAGGACCCTTTCCGAGGCTGAAACATACCGATACCTGGGTATGTCACAAAACATCGGTATCGATGAGACTGGTATGAAACAGTCAGTTTGCGACGTGTTTTATGCACGCTTGACCAAAGTGCTTAACAGCCTTTTGTCCGGTGTGAATAAGGCACACGCATATAACGGCTGGGTCATGCCTGTCCTCATGTATACCTTTGGCATACTCAGGTGGACTCAGACTGAACTTAACGCCCTGGATAGAAAAGTCCGCACTACAATGACGTCCCATAGGATGCATCATCCGAGATCGTCGGTAATGAGGCTGTACTTGCCGCGGAAGCATGGTGGTCGTGGCTTCTTGAGCGCGCTCACCATGCATAATCGCGAAGTGTGCAGCCTCCGTGATTACTTCCTGGCGAGATCGGATGATCCATTCTATAAGGACGTCATTTCTTGTGATAAAGGACTTACCCCTCTATCCTTAGCCAACGAGCAATGGCAAGGCCCGGCAGTGCAGAGCATTTCCGACCGGGAGACCGTATGGAAGGAGAAGGAGCTCCACGGGAGGTTCTACAAGGCTCTACATGAGCCTTTCGTAGACACAGTAGCCTCCCTCCACTGGCTACGCTTTGGTGATCTCTTCGGGGAAACCGAGGGTTTTGTCTGTGCAATACAGGATCAGGTTATTAAGACCAACAACTATCGGAGATACATCCTAAAGGATGGCACCGTCGACATCTGTCGAGCTTGTCGCCATCCCGGTGAGTCACTTAGGCATGTTATCTCCGGTTGTTCGGCGCTTTCTAACTCTGAGTACTTGCACAGGCACAACCTAGTAGCCAGAATTCTACACCAGGAGCTCGCTCTGAAATACGGTCTCGTGGATCGGAAATTGCCGTATTACAAGTACTTGCCGGAAGCCGTGCTCGAAAATGATCGCGCCAGGCTCTATTGGGACCGTGCCATCATCACAGACAGGACTATTCTTGCGAATAAGCCTGATATTGTGCTGATGGACCGGGCACAGTCAAGGATATTTTTGGTCGACATTACCATTCCGTATGACGAGAACCTCGTGAAAGCCGAAACAGACAAGCAAACAAAATATCTGGACCTGGCTCACGAGGTGACCGACATGTGGGGTGGTCTGCCGACCGAAATTATTCCTGTAGTCGTCTCTGCAAACGGGCTAATCCCAGTCTCCCAGCCTCTCGGGTCATCTGAGGCGGCTGGGACTACGTGGCGGACCGCTCCAGGTTCAAATGCAGAAGGCGGTGCTCCTCGATACCGCCCGCATCGTCCGCCGGTTTCTTTCCCTTTCCCCCTAACCCTCGGCCGTTTGGTCTCCCCTGCCGAGGGCCTCCATCTGGTTGGGCTTTTATTTATTTATGTACTTTTATATTTATTTTATGTTATTGATATTTATGTATATTTGTCTTTTCATTTTCATTTATAATTATATATTTATAGCACCCAACCAGATGAGAAAACTATATAGATACCCCAAAATAATAATATTCCACAAATATCACACAACGCCATCTAGTCCCAAGCTAAGCAGAGCTTGTGTTATGGGTACTAGACAACTGATAAACATACTTATATATTTCTAAATACATAAATATTATAGATAAATCATCACACAAACATTTGTCCTGGGTGGGAATCGAACCCACGACCTACGGCATAGCAGTCAGGGTCACTAACCACTAGACCAACAGTCCTGACGATAAATAAAATAAAGTCTCTAGCTCGAGAGGAGAGGAGCCGTGGTAGCTCAGATGGTTAGCGCTTGCTAAAATTTTCACAGTGTGCGAGCAAACCGGGTTCGATCCCCGCCGGCACCAATAATATTGTAATTGAAATTTTAAGTGTTGATTTACCACGTGCTCAGTGGTGAAGGAAAACATTGTGAGGAAACCTGCATGTCTGAGAAATAAGAAAAATAATATTTCGAAGACATGCAAAGTTCGCCAACACGCAGTGGGGCAGCGCGGTGGATAATTCCTTTCCTAGGACCCTTTCAGAAAATAGAATAGAAATAAAAAAATAATAAATCCAAACTTCATTTAAAACCAAACATATAAATTGTAAAATAGCTGCAGGTATCTATAACCAAGTAAAAGATATTCCTTTACTCCAACTTGTCCATGTTTCCCAAAACAATTTTTAATTAAGCTTTATATTATAATGCGGATTTTTTTATATTTAAAATTTTAATAATAAAGCATTTCGTACGTCTCAGCCGAGGCGCAAATATTTTTCGGCCGCAAATTTATAAGACCGATTTGTTATTCAAACATAAACATGGTTTTTTAATTAAATCTACCAATCATAAAACGACACGCATTTTTATTGAACACTTCCTATTCAATTCACAAAGTACCTATTATATTTGTTTATATAAAAAAGTATATTTAAGTACAATCATAAAACTAAATGGAAACACAAAGTAGGAAAATGCATTGAGTTATAAAACACATAAATAAATGGGCAAATGTAAAAATACTGGAGGCAGCAGCCCTATCGCATGTTTACGTACCGCACGGCTGTAACATTTATTTCTAAGATACGGCCGAGTTACAATATACCGTGACGTAAGCGCATCGGTTGGTAGGTATTCAAATAATATTATGTTTGCGGCGAAATACGAAACGCGGCGACCAGCGACGCGGCCACCTCCTACTAACGCATACAGCGTAATGCCGCCCGCACTCTGCGCACGCCCCTTTATCATAGAAGTCACACAATTTTCGGAATTATTTCAATTAAAAGAGAAAAAACGAACTTAAAAGTTTAAATAAAACGTGGAGAATATAGATTTTTTCATTATCTATCCATTAGTGTTATCCTCAAATGATTAGAGCGTTGCGTTTAGCAACAGATGCATGTAATCAAGAATTTTAGTCATTTTTTAAAAGTTGATTTTAAATGTATTTATAGCACATAAAAATAAATTAGAACGTGGAATGCGATGATAAGATATCGAACATTAATAATGTACTTTTAGATGTAGTTTATTTTTCATAACTAATGAGATAATAGAGTCTGAAAAACGCACTTTTGCCAGGTTTTGGTCAGGGTAGCGTCTTAATAGATAATTTTAAGATTTTCGATAATCGTGCTTATCTATGAGATGTTTTCGTTAGTTAGCAAAATAAAGTAGTTAAGTACCTAATGCACTACCTGTATCGAAAGTTCATTATTATGTACCTACTTGTTTTCAATTTTAACTAAATGTGCTTCAACAAACTTATGGGCACATTTTAGCAGCTATAATAATCCCGGCTTCAGCAATGAACACGAACAAAAGGCAGCGATTTTTCTAAATAAAGATGTAGATATGTAGGTATTACAACCATAAATAGATAGCAGCGGCTAATCTAGTGAGTATGTGTGATTGCGCGCTGCGCCCCCCCCCCTCAAAATTTGAATTATTGAATTTGAAGAAACAATTTGTAGCGAAAGGCAAGATGTTTTATAACAAAAACGGGCACGCGAAATTTTATAAACAGACCTTTGGTAGTCTGGATATCACGAAAAATCTATTGAATGTATCTGTTTAAAATAAAATTATTTGCATTTTTGAACAACTAATCTATCCCTTTATGGTAATTGTTTTGCAATTTTCGTTCTTCTTATGGTATTTATTTTCGTCCAAAGATGTGTTAAAACTAGTGTTGAAATTCGGAATTTTCGACGCTTATAACTTCTAAAAATACTCTTTTTTTTACTTTTTTGTTTCTATACAGGGCTAGATAATGATGAGACAAATTGAATTGAATAAAACTATTATTTACGGATTTTATCGCGTTTAATATCTTTAATTTATTTTTATTATTATCCCGACGTTTCGGGTGCTTTACAGCGCCCATGGTCACGGGGGTCCCCCGTGACCATGGGCGCTTGTAAAAGCCCCCGAAACGTCGGGATAATAATAAAAATAAATTAAAGATATTAAACGCGATAAAATCCGTAAATAATAGTTTTATTCAATGTGTAGTGTTCGCGTAAATTTAAGAAATCATTATGAGACAAATTGAAATCATTTTTTATTTTGAACGTACACCATCAAACAGTGGAGTAATCGCCGGACTACGTTTGTATGGAAGAATAAGCGACTAGTGTACCCTTAATTCTTTTATGTGAGAAGCCGACAACCCCGAACGTACTGAAATTGCCGCCTTTTCATAATTATGTGTTACAACCATAATATAGCTGCAGCATGGCTCTACCTAGTATACATCCCTTATTTATCAAATCTTTGACTACTAGGTTGGTATCCCACACTGTTTTACGTTTAGAAAACAAATTATTTTAGAGGTTAAAGGAGAAATAGTGACAAAGTTAGGAAAATTTTGTCTTCATCACAACTCTAAATGTCAGTTTGTTGTAGGACAGTGAAGTTCTGAATATAACTTTAGGACTTCCTAACTTTAGCTTCCCATCTTCTTCTATTGTATAGTTTTCAATAACTTTTTAAATTACTTCTTTTAAAAACGTAATGTAGGTAACTGTTCTAAATTTAAAATTTATAAAAAAAGAAATTGGTTGACCCTACAGGCCATCCCTGAAACCTTCCGCTAAGTTCAGGAGTATGAAGAGCTCAAAACACCTAAAGTTGGCGGGAAGTATGTTAAAAAAAACGTTTTTTTTTTAATTTTTCTTGTTCGATATCTCATGAATGGATTGATCGATTTTCATGTTCAAAACGGCATTCGACGCAGTTTTTTAAGTTCTACAAATAATGTAAGTTTCTCGAAGTTATGTCACTCCTTCGATATCTCACAAACGAATGAACCGATTTTTATTTTCTAAACCACACTCGACGTCATTTCTTGAGGTTAGGAGCTGATTAGTTTTTGAAATTGATCGGTATAAAAGTTAATCCAAGAAAACAGATTTTCAAAAATTTTATTTTTGAGATTTCTCCAAATCTACTCGTCCGAATCAGTTCAAATTATCACCAAATCAAGACGTTCAAAAGTTATACTCACACACAAACATATATACATCCGTACGCACGTCCACGTGAAAATAGTTAGAATAGCTTCCTGGGATCTCAAAACGTCGAGATCTGATAAATACTCGATTTTCGGAAATCGGGGTGAAACCAATAACTTCTTTTTTCAAAATTTTCAATTTTATTAGCTGGAAGTTAAATAAACGTAGTTCGGTGAAACGTATGTATTTCACAACTAAATATAAAAGTTGCGGCGGTAACTTGACCGCCGGCGGATTGCTCTCTGCTCCTGTTTTATAATTTTAGTTCGAAAGTCCGAAGTGAAATTAAAATGAAACTCATCACTATTGACAAGAGCAGAGCAACGTCTGACGAGCCAGCTAGCAGATATATTAACATCATTCTTTATATGATACTAGCTTGCCAGGAAGACGTTATTCTGCTCTTTTCGAAGACCTTTTGTCGTGTCCTATTAAAAATCCTTAAATTCGCAAAAAAAATTGTGGGTCACTCATGGACAAAAAACTATCCTATCCCTCAAGTTGGACCAAACTGAACACGGTGTGCAAATTTGATTAAAATCGGTTTAGTAGTTTAACGAGTCCATCGTGGACAAATAACGTGACACGTAATTTATATATATTATGATATCATAGGATATTATTTTATAAAACTTCTGCGAGTGGGATTCGAATCTACCATTCTTTTACTATCGTGACGCACAAGCGTTTAATGTTTATATTTGACCACTGCGTTATGTATTAACTAAACGTTTGAATAAATGTGTGCTACAAATAATTGTATCATGTCAATGTGTGCAATTTATGTAAATAAAACGCTCATGTACGAGTATGATAAAATAAAATCCCGAAAATTGTATTTACAGTTACATTTAAAAAAATGGTTTCCTCAAGAGAACAGATTTAAAAAATATGTATTTCTCAAAGCAAGTATAGCAGTTATCTCATAAATCCTTTCGTCCCCCCGAGCTTAATCTATTATATAAAAATTAATGTTTGTTTGTTCGTATTTTATGCTCTGCCATAACTTTCATCGGATTGCGGTAAAACTTTGTCAACTTATTCCGACAAAGCAGACGGTTCAAATTTATATGAAACGTAGGCCTGGTTTTGTACAAGTAAAGAAATAAATTAAAATACTATATTACACCACTTTTCGTCATTCAAATCTACGAACTTGGTTTTATTTTAGTGGTAATAATATTTTATTGTTGCCAAAACTGCAACACTAATGGCGAATTGAATTGTTTTGACGTTAGCCGTAAACTGTCATGAGGTTATTGATGCTTAGTGATTCAAAACGTGATTCTACATATGTCCGATATCAATGAAATCAAAATCTCACGCAAATCATGAATTCCATGTAACAAAAATCGAGTCAAACGAGTATTAACAGATCCGAAGTCCAAATAAAAAAAAAAACAAATCGCCAAAGACGAATTCATAAACAAACGCATTCACGAGTTTCCAACTGTACGAACAAACTCGGAATAAAAAAAATATCACACTACCTACATTATTTCATGACTCAAGTTTTTGGACATGACATTAGATATATAAGTTTATGATTGGAAGGGTGCCATCTTGTAAAATTATCAAAAATTGGGATTTCATTTTTATTTTAGCAAGTCATTTAGTGTGATTTATTCTCTTGTTATATTAAGCTATTGCATAGCTTTTATCGCGAGCTTCGAGCGCGGCGGCCGAATCAAGAAATTCCGTAACGAAAATAAACCTTACACCCCAAAACCTAACATCGTCTAACGTCGTTTCAGTTGGGTAGACTTAGGCACGGTGTTTGTGTGCGTGCGACTAGACGTATGCGTGTAGACTAGTTGCATGTATTGTAAGATAACAAAAATATTTTAAACAATAATATAGTTTATTGCAAGAATACATTCTCTGGATTTGTATGAGTTTTCGTCATGCTAGCAACTTTCGTCAATTTAGAGTATTTAATAAACATAGACTTTATAGAAAATTATCGTTTGTCGGAAGAACTCATTAACTACCATAAACCTATAGTTTCAATGATAAAAATTCCTGAATAACCTACATGTATTGTAAGTTTAAAAAAATATTTTAAACAATATTAACTTCTTATTTATTCAATAAAAGAAAAAAAATGTTTTCGGTGATCGGTGACCACGTTCAAAAAGTATAAATTGAATTAATATCAAAGAAAAAACTTGAATTAATATCAAAGAAAAAAATAAAGAAAAAAATACTGCATAAATAAAATAAATAAATAATTATAATTGCATAAGTTGATAAAAATGCTATGCAAATAGCTTTACCGCGGCAGTCCCCGAATGCCACACGTATTTTTTTTTAATAAAATCTGAATTTTTCGCTTTTTTACGTTATAGTATATACATAGACTGGGCCTGAAATGGTCCGTTTCCTTTATTTGAAAATTATATATCATTCAACTTCAATGAATATAAGTGTGACAGCTAGCGACAGGTTTTTTGCTAAATAAAGTTCTGAGACAACAATGTCTAATCTACTATAGTGTTAACAAACCTAAAGAATATACTATAATGCATTGGTATCCCAGAAAGTGTAAAATTTACTTACCTTTTTAAGTCCCGCTTCTGGACACTACTTTTGTACGTGGTAGAGCCACGCTGCAGCTATATTAGTTGTAACACGAATGGGTTGGCGCGAACGGGGCATGACCACGTTTTTACAGAATACCAGCGTTAAATAGCAGATTAAGGCTGCTGTGTTTCGTATGGTGAGTGTATAGAATCGGAAACTTAATTAACTTAAGAAACTCTAAAAATAAGGTATTCCATATTGTCCCTCAGGGGTGACATCTTCATTATGATTCTTAATCGAGGATAAATGTAGATGTCTATAGGCTGAAGCATCTACTTACCATCAGGTAGACTGTGTGCTCGCTTGTCGCCCTTGTTCTATACAAAACACTAGCCCTATCTCATCTCGGTTCTCTACAATCACCAACGAAACACATTATTATGCTGTTGTTTCACGATGTTATTGTGTGAGACCTCGGTCGAGCCGAGCAATTTGGGCTGCTGCTATGTGTAACTAGCATAGCTGCGGCTTGGTTTCAAATTTAAATATTTTTATAACATTATTATATTTCTATATCATTTTAATATCACTCTTGACAGCCTATTAAAAGTTCACTGCCGAACATAGGCCTCCACATATATATGGCCTAATACTGGGAACGCCACAGTTGCCAAACTTGGCAGGGGCCAACCGCTGGTTTTTATTTTAATTGCTGCTGCTCATTTCCTTATTTGCCTCCCTCTTTCGCCTCCTACGACAATCAAGTGATGATATAGGATAGTGGATATTCTTAAGATACTACACGTTCCGACTTTTATATCAGCGCACTAAAAACGTTACGATGAGTATTAAGCATTTTATTTTTGTTGTTTATATTGCCCCTTGTGCGACATTCCGACGTATCATTTCGACATAATATGGTCCTTAAAATATCTATATGTTTATAGTAAAGCGTAAATTTTCATTACAAATAAAATAAAATAGAAAATATATAAATCAATTAATAGAAATGAATATTTTTATTCAAAATAAAGTTTTTAAAGAAAAAGTGTAACAAATTAGCACACAGTCCATCTAATGGTAAGTAGGCGTTGAGACCCATAGCTGTCTACATCTATCCTCGTTAAAGAATTAAAAAGGTAGATGTATTGTCACCCTTTAGGACTAACACAACGATGGAATTCCTCGTATCCAGTAAAACCGGTATCCCATTCTTTACACTCACCATAGAAAACAAAGCATCATACTGCTTTGTTTTTTCTGCTGCTATTTCACGCTAGTATTGTATGTGATGTGTAAGTATGTGAGAGAATGGTTCTTTGCCAGCCAAGCCGACTTATTCGTGCTACTTTCATGTATACCATGCATCATGTCTCTACCACGTAAAGAAGTAAAAAATATCTTGAAAAAATTTATAACTTAATACTCACTTCACACTTAATATTTCACTAGGAAGGACGAATCCATTTTGCCTAGGAATCAAACTGATTAGGTCCTACTCTTTTACCTATTTCTGCCAGCAAATAGCATTGCTTGTAGAGAGTGAATAAATGAATGAATATACTTTATTGTACACCACAAACAAATTTACAAATAACATAACGAAAGCAGATTATATGTACAATTTTGCGGCTTATCGCTACATAGCAATCTCTTCCTGGCAACCGAAGGTGCAAAGGAATAAAACGATGAATACTAGGTAGGTGGTGCAATATAAATATTCATAATATAATATAATAAAATATCAATGCATGCAATAAAATAACATACAAATAATTAATACATAATAAAAAAATTATATATATATATATATATATATATATATATATATATAATTGTAGTACTAGTATTCCAGTCTGTAGAATATAGAGAGCAAGTATAATTACAGGTTGTGAGGCATTCCGTCTTAGTCTTTGTGGCCGTAGTAGGAAAAGGGGAGATCTCCCGCCGGGTAAGGTGTTGTGCCCGGGGAGCGGCCAACGCTCCGTGTGATAGTTCGGAGATATTCTATATATGCTGTTTATGATTCGGAATGTTGATAGCGTGATTTAAGCTTCGGTGTGTTTCGCTTGCGGCGCGATGACAGCGCCGCCACATCTTAGTCTTCAGAGGTGACAACGCATCTGTAACTTTGTTTGTTTTAAGTTGGCTGCAAGTGTCCATGGACTGCAACCAAGCATAACCACTTACCACCAGGTGGACTGTAAATCTGTAAGGAATTCATTTTTATTAAAAAAAGTTATTGAAAGTCATTTTTGTATTTACTGCTGGTTCGGAAAATACCTATGCCTTGGGGAAAACCAACGGTATTGTTTAAGGATAATAAGCCACTTTTTAAATAATAAAATAATGCAGCTGTGTTTATAGAGATGCTCACATAGTACCAATTAAAGTTTTTTTAGTAGATACTTTTAATTTTGGACACTAAAGTTTATGTCTAAGTAAAAAAAGTAAAGTAAAGTTACAGCCTATATACGTCCCACTGCTGGGCTCAGGCCTCCCCTCATTTCTGAGAGGGTTTAGGGCAAGGAAGTGTCCGCCGCGCTGCCCAAATGCGTGTTGACGAACTTCACATGTCTTCGAAATATTTTTTTTCATTTATTCCTCAGACATGCAGGTTTCCTCACGATGGTTTACTTCACCGCCGAGCACGTGGTAAATCAGCACTTAAAATTGCAATTAACAATTTCATTGGTGCCGGCGGGGATCGAACCCGGGTTACTCGCGTTCTGTTATATTTACAGCGAGCGTTAACCACTGAGCTACCACGGCTCTATGTCTAAGTATTATCACAAAATCGGTCACAGTTTAGTGTATATAATATACACTATCACTGCATAAAAAATTAAATTTAGTATTCCCGGAATACGAAAGTAACCGTGATAGCAAAAGTCTTTAAAATAAGAGACGCATATTCTTTACTTCTTTTTCAGTTTACGTGACAACGACGTCAACTACTTTCCGGGAGTTCTGCGGATATTTTCGGAATTTCCCCCGCATGGAGTATTATTCGTAGGGTTGCAAAAAGTTCAGTTTTAGTAGAAAAGGTGGCTAGGTGCTACCATCAGCTTGGGATCCTGTAATTAATAAAATTAAATCGACACCGAAATATATCACTTTCAGATTTCATGATCCAGTGAGTTTTCAAAGCGTTGATTGTAATCAAATTAATAACAAAAAGTTGAAAGCAGGATAAGTTGCCTGTGTGTGTGCCATTATATGAGGACATCAAACACTTAGGCCTCCTTAAGACGTAATAATTATATAATGTGACCCTGAGAATTGTTATAACTAGATTTATCTTCGATTAAGAATCAAAATGCAGATTAAGAAATATATATTAAGAAAGTTGTCACCCCTGAGGATTAAGATGACATGCCTCGTTTCCAGTATAAAGAGTTTTCAGTTATCTTAACTCGCAATACGAAACACAACAGCATTAATTTGCTAGTTGACGCTGGTATTCTGTGAGAGTACATGAGCATACCGGGTTCGATCCAGGCCGGCACTAAAATTGCAATTAACAATTTCAATAGAAATTGTTAATTGCAATTTTAAGTGCTGATTGACCACGTACTCGGCGGTGAAGAAAAACATCGAGAGGAAACCTGTACCTGTCTGAGAAATAAGAAAAAAATATTTCGGAAACATGTGAAATTCGCCAACACGTATTAGGGCAGCGCGGTGGACACTTCCATGCCCTAAAACCCTCTCAGAAATGGGAGGAGGCCTGTGCCCAGCTCTGGGACGTATGTAGGCTATTACTTTAACTTTAACTTTATTCTGGTAGAGCGTGGTCCTACCCCGGTTGAGCTGACGCATTCGTGCAACCACAATGTAACTGCAGCGTGGCTCTTCAACTTAAAAAATTGTTTTTTTTGCCTTATAGCAGTTCCAATACCTCTTTGTTAATTTCTCTTTATATCCGGTTTATTCACTCTTATCTTTTCCAATACAACAATAGAAAAATTCATTTTATCTCTATTTTTCTGGGTCAGTATCCAAGTTTTACATTCATATTCACATTCATGTAGTGTAAATTTATTATAGGAAACACCACATAACATACATTCTAAAGCTTGTCACCCAGAGGGGTAAGCACCTCGTTTTGTGCACCCATATTTAATTATCTACGTATACATGCTCGTCCCATAATCAACTTGGCCCATCTTCAATATATTACCAATTTGGTCGATAAACTTCTGTCAAGGGTATAATATATTACAGTTAATCTAATTTATTAAAAATGGTGCTGTTTATGGTTTAGGAACATTCAATACGTACGAAAACACTATGCACACAATACTTCTAATTTGTAATGTGGTTCCTTACTGAAATAACTTTGAAAATACAAGTGCGCCTTTTTACTGAAATAACTTTGAAAATACAAGTGTGGCCCCATGTCGCTATGAGCTGGCATGTGAAGACGCAATTTCCTTTTGATTTCTCGGAAGCAAATTACACTTCCGAGTATTAGCTAGTACAGTAGGATAGAAGAGAATTGCGTATTTTTTTTAATACGGATTAAAGATAATACTTTTAACATGTCACTTTCTCGCTTCTACCATTTATTAAGAAATAAACTCTATGCTGAAAACAACCAGCAAGAAAGTTACCGCGACGTTTTTGGAAGTAACATTTATCAATAAAATATATTTATATATATTAAAAAATACGTTACATCCACAATAGGATTTTCTCTTTTATTGTGGAGGTAGTTTACAAACATAAATTGCTCAAGGACAAACAACTAGATCTGGAACAATTTTCTGTAGTCCATACAAACACTTGTTCCGTGCGGGATTCGAACCCGCGGCTCCCAGCGCTTCAACTTATTGCTAAGCCACTGCACCATTACGCACCACACAACAAAAACTTTTACCGATTCAGCCAAGTATCGCGTTTACTCGCTCAACTCGACTTGTTTTGTTTTAAGCCTGCATGATATTGCATCGCTCTATTCTTGTTAACAATCTTAATTTTGAAACTTACCAAAGCTTAAACTTGGGTTACCTTGTTGTTGAACCTGCAGATTAAAATTGTTTACAAGATCGAGAAATAGTTTCGATAGTAGTGTAGATGAAATAGTTAATTTTTTTCTTTAAATCGCGAAACAAGTCACGTACGATGCTTTAATGTATTTTTTGGATTGATTTTATGTTGTTTCTATTTGAAAAAATACCAATACCGTGTTTATATAATTATTTAGGAGAAATAATGTGAATGTAATCTATGGGATTTCGGGTGCGTATATTCGCACTTACCTGGTTTGGGTTTGAACGTAACTTTCACTTCTGTCCATCCCTCAGGAACATATTTAAAAGCCATGCATGTTCCCATTACCGTTTTTTATTTTAAATCATACCGTTGTAGTTAAAAGTTGCTGAATGAATAGTTTGTAATATAAACTGTTTTTACATACGTCTCGTATGTAATAAAACGTATCGTTACGGTGTAAGAAACGTTTCTTGAATACAAGAACCGGCAAAGTCAGAAGATGGAAATATGAGTCTGAAACCGAAGATTTTTACCACAACATTTAATAACAAAATAAAAAATATTTCATACGACTGGCGTAGTATTTAACAGTTTCTCACAATATTCAAAAGATCTCACTGTAGTAAGAATCTGCTAGGAAGTCTTTCAAAGATATAGCATTTTTGTATGTGACTGATACAACACGTTTAATGATCACTTATGTTTATAAAATATAAAGAATTCGTCAGCATGGAACTGTGGTTGCATCTTCGTCTTGTTACTAAATTTTGCTGCATACTATGTCAGTATATACTAAGGGTTTGAACGTGACAGACGTTTCATGCCATTAGAACTTGACAGTCTGTCGGTGTGTCTCAGTTAATTACGGCATATATATGACATTTCATCTAAGATTAAAGTATACTGGGTAGTTTAGTCTATACATCACGAAGTCGTCACGTCTTATAATTAGGATTATTTACGAGATGGTAGGTTGTCTATTCTGTCTATAGACCATTTAGGTAGATATCCCTCTTGCCTGTATCTGCTATAACACACAATTACCAAGTGACAGTAGGGTAAAATTCATTTCAAACACAACATTTTAACGTTTTTGTAAGACCAGGATGCGATGGAGGATCTTTGTAAATAATAAGCTAATTAACTGCTAGCTGCAGTAAGTACTTCGTCTAGCGGTTAGCAATCGCAAAGCTTTTTTTCTGATGATGTCTCGTTTAGAGGCAAAACTCGTGTCGTATTGATCCGATGTCTTTCTTAGTTTAGTGGTATAGAGACCACGGATTCAGATAGTGTTGGCATTATTCAGTATGTTGTATATATCCGAAAGCAGTAATAGTGCTCGAGAAAGGCTTCTTTAATCTAAGTAAGACTCACCATTTTACTTTTTGTGCGGATCTTAACAAACACATTTTAACATATTTATTTACTCCGAAATACTTAATAAATTACGGTTACACACATTATTTAAAAAAAATTAACTATAATAAATAAAACCTAAAACTTTTTTGGGTTTTTCTGGGGGGGGGGGGGGGGGGGGGGGGGGGGTGGTTGGGTGTGTTGGGGTGGGGGGGTTTTTTTTTTGTTTACCATATAAATCTGTGATACGTACCAAGAACGCTGGTTGCATTTCCTCGATTAATGGCTATAATTACTTACCCTATGAGTGAGAAAAAACCCAGCTCTCTTATCATCGCAGCAGCAGTGACATTCAGTCGCGGATCCCATGATTTTAGGAACTTCACCGCAGTGGACCCTAAATTGGCACAAACATGTAGTCATTTCTCAGATACTCATAGTTGCGCCACTAACTTAAAATATATTTTTTGATTTTAGACATGCAGATTTTATGTAAATCAGCGAGAATACCAGCGGAAAATAGCAGCTTAATACTGCTGTTTATATAGAAGCATGGTTGGTGTAGAGAACCGGAGACCCTTTTTGCTGAAACGAGGCATTCCATCTGAGTCCCCAGAGGTGACAACGCATTTGCATTTGGATTCTTAAATGAGGAGAAATGTAGATGTTTTTATAGGCTATAGCATTCACTTACCATCAGGTGGACTGTGTGCTCATTTGTTAAGTTTATTCTATTGAAAAAAATATAGCTTATTAGAGGGTGGTTATTTCAATATGGTTTTTTCAATATTACAGACATACACTTCTATTTTATATATACATATGTATATATTACATGTTAAATATGTGATCATGGATAAAGTAAAAATTTCACGGCAATAATATCTGTTGATCCTTTTGAAGGTAAAAAGCCATCTCTCAAGGCAAAAATACATAGGTGGAATCTCGTACAAAAGACGACGCAGTCGTGTAATATCGACTAGTGAAAACGGTTCGCCGAATACGAGCCTTAAGCGTTTCAGAAATCCTTTCCATCCGTGTAGTTTTGGTTAATGAAAACGGTTCGCGGAATACATGCGTTGCCGCATGCGTTTTATAAATCTCCCGTATTCTGAATATACCGTTGCGAATACCTTTCGACCAACGAAATTGTGCCTAATAGTACCTATGTTTGGTTCAAGTTATTCGATGAAATTTAAATGAATAGGGTGAAGTAACCTTAACTTTACTAATACAACTAATGTTCCAGTAAAGCACTTCATCTAAGTTTTAAACAGTTGTGCAAGGAGTGATTCATGACACTATTCCAATGGTGGATTCGATCTTCATTTGAATAGGTGAAGTAAAAAGTGCGTATACTTTGATATAATAATAATAAAAATTGTTATTATTATTGAGACAAAAAATTACGGCAAACACATAATAGAAGCAATCAATCTACAGGACGATAAATGTCAAAGATGTCAAAGTAGTTCTGAAACTATTCAACACATTGGGGCATGTAAAGCAATAGCACAAACCGATTATAAGTATAGACTTGATGAGGTAGCATCGATTTTACATCAATATTTAGTGTATTATTACAAACTAATTAAATATAGAGTGGCTTATTATAAATACATACCTGAAGTAATTTTGGAATCATCTAATTTTAGATTGTACTGGGATCGAACAATAATAACTGTTTACCTTATTGATATAGCTATACTAAACACCCATAATCTATGTCAAACATACACTGAAAAGATAGAAATACTTCGATTTGAGAAAGGAAATAAAAAGTCAATGGCACACCAAAGTCGTAAAAATGCTTCCTATTGTCATATCGGCTACTGGAGTAGTAAAAAAACCTTACATAATAGTCTAAAATTACTTCAATTACACTCTTCAATCCATATAGAAGTGCAGAAAGGTGTTATTTTAAATACTTGGATTGTGCGTAAATGTTTGTCCTATGATAGGTAAGAACACATTTTTATTTATTTATAGCTTTTATACACATAAGATACTCTACCTTGGTTTTAAGCTCGCTGAATAAATCTTTCTTTACCTCTCTAAACGGGAGACAAAAACAAAAACAAAATAATAATTAACGTTTATTTCGGACATCATGATCCATATAGGTTAGTAACATTTCACTATATTATAACTAAAGTTAGTAATTGACTATTGAACATAAAACGTATAACATAAAACACAGACAAACATACAAAGCACACAAACAAACATGGAACCCGGTCCTGCTCGTAAGATGAGACTACTTGACTGCGTGCAGCCGTATCCATCGAGCAAGCATCGGCGAGTCCCAACGGTCTGCCAATGCGCGCTAGATTTTGTATGGGCTGTCGCGAATGCGCCTAAGGTGTGAAGCGCAACGTTTACGCATTATGGCGGTGAAACCGTCTACGTGAGCCTCCGCACACATAGCAGAAGTGCTACAGAAACGCGGCAGCCCAATCAATACCCGGAACGCATTATTGTATTGTACGCGAAGATCACTGTATGTCTTCTGCGTAAAGTTAACCCATAGACAGCACGTATAAAATGACCGACAGTAAGCCTTGAAAACGTAATCTTTGGTTCGTCAGTACATTTAGGAAATCTGCGGACCAACATATTACAGCGGACAGACAGCGACCTCCGCTCCCTCTCAATATCCTGGTCGTCTTTCAGGTCTTCTGCGATCCAGTGGGGCAGGTACTTAAAGGTCTCAACTTTTTTCAAAAGGGTTTCACAGAGCTTCAAGAGGTCAAATTTGACCGCACTCAACCACAGCACTTTAACCCATAAATACTTATGTTTAGAGACTACTTTTCTATGAAGAAGTTTGGCATTATAGAATCAATATGAAATTTTCTATCCTCTAGTGGAATAAAAAAAACAGTTAGTCTATGTATATTAATTTATATTCTACGTTCATTACGTACGCCATTTTAATTTGGATGTTGTTGTGTTGATTTTTGGATTTTTCTAGTGTTTTATTGTAGTGTTTTATTATAAAATTATTATAAAAGTTTTTGTGTGAATATAATTTATCTTTTTACGTAAATAATTTCGAGTAATATATAGAAATAATTGTGATTTTCACTTCGCTTGGTATGTTTTTTTTTGTTATCAAAAGACAATAAAATCTTTTTGTAATGAAGTAAAACCTGTCTTTTGTTTAAACCACACGATAGAGAATTTTGAATAGATTTTATAGTGCCAAACTTCTTTATAGAAAAGTAGTCTCACATAAGTATTAATGGGTTAATTCGGTTCCGAATTCGGTCAAATACCAAATTTGACATTTGCACTCGACCGAATTCGGCCGCTTGGTAGCTAAGAGGTTAAGAATCAAAATGCTGATTCGTTGTCACCCCTGAGGACTGAAATGGAATGCCTCGTATCCAGTAAAAAGGGGAGTAGTAGTCTGTACACTCATCATATGAAACACAACAATATTAAGCTACTATTTTACGCTGGTAATTTGTGAGCGCATTGTCCTTATCCCGGACGAGATAATATATTATATTTATTCGTAACGGACTATAAAAACTCCTCTCCTGACCATATCTATGCCTCACCATAGAATATAATTGGGATATAGCTGCCACGCCTTACAGGCGGGTTGGCAATCGTAGCCTATTACAACTAGAAACTAAAAGGCCTTTTATTTTCTAGTTTTTATAGGAAGATGCTGCTGACCATCTCCAGGTTTGTTTCGCTCTGTTGCCTCTAACGATACCCACCCACCATTATAGGGTAGGGTAGGGTGGATATTCTGACACCGCCATTACAAGGTAAACCTTGTTAACCTTGAAATAATACTAGTTTTTACGGAATTTATCGCATATATTTAAGTTTTTAAATACCCGACGTTTTGAACGCTTTACAGCACTCATGGTCACGGGCAGGATTGAGATGTTCAACGTCAAGATGTCATAGTTAACCGCGGTTACCATCATTTCATCATTCTCTAGACCATTTCCCATTATCTGGGGTCGGCGCAGTAAATCTTCTTGTTCCATTCCTCTCTATCAGCCGTCATTTCCATACTTACTCCTTTCATTCTCATATCACTCTTCACACAATCGATCCATCTTTTATTCGGCCTTCCTCTGCCCGTGTGTCCCTCCACATTCATATTTAACACTCGTTTTGTGAAATGACTTTCATCCCTCCGCATCACATGCCCAAACCATGCCAATCTGCTTCCTCTCACCTTTTCTACCACTGGCGCTACTTTCAGGCTTCCTCTTATATACTCATTCTTATCCTATCCATCCTTGTCACACCACACATCCATCGTAACATTCTCATTTCATTCGCATGCAATCTATTTTAATTCTTCTTCTTGACGGCCCAGCATTCACTTCCATACATGAAGACAGGTCGGATGATCGATTTGTAAATTTTCCCCTTCAGCCTTTAACCGCCGTTAACCGCGGTTACCATAGATTAAAATTTAACTTTTATTCCGATCTACACAGTTTGACCTTATGGTATCTTGAAGTCTTGCACTTGTATGCTTGGGTTGGGATTTAATTTTATTTATTATAGGATCCCAAACAAACGGTAGCACCCAGCCATCATCTCTATTGAAAATAGAATGTTTTATGATTTCAATAGCCTCGCGAATCATCCTTGGAAGGAATCGGTGTTCTTTAGCGAGGATTTGTAATCTATCAAATCTGATGTAGTGACAGGGGCGATCCTGTACGTGTTCACAGACTACAGACTTCCCGGAGCGTCGATTCTTCACATCAGATATATGTTCTTTAACGCGGGTTTTTATTGATCTTTTAGTTTGTCTAATGTAGGAGAGACCACATTCACAATCAAGCTTGTACACTCCTGCATCTTGCAGAGGGACATTACACTTGACTGATGGTAAAAAATGACCAATCTTCTTCAGCGGCTTGAAGCTTGTTGTCATGCAAAACTTGCTTGACATGGTGGAGCTCGGCAGCCAGGTGTTTACTGTTACAGATCTCTCGTGCTCTCTGAAACAAAGATTTACCCACGGTAGCTAACTGTGAAGGATGGTGGTGAGAATCACCGTTTAAATATCTATCTGTATGGGTGTTTTTTCTATACACAGTATGGCTCAAGGTATTATCAGGATTCCGAATTACTAACACATCTAGAAAAGCTAAGGAATTGTTTGCATCTAACTCCATTGTGAACTGAATTTTAGAATTTATAGAGTTAAGATGGTCTAAAAATGCAGTTACTTTATCTAAAGGTAGAATTGTGAAAGTGTCGTCTACGTACCGCTTGTAGAATCTTGGATTTGTGGGAGAAGTAAGCAGGGCTTTCTCCTCAAAGTCTTCCATGAATATGTCGGCGACAATGGAAGATACAGGTAAGTCCATCGCCACACCATCTACTTGCTTGTAGAACTCCTCCTTCCACAATAGGTAGCCAGATGTAAGGCAGTGTCTGAGTAATACTGCATATTCTACTGGCATGTTGTTTTCTTCCAGCCTTCTAGTTACAATTGAGATGCAGTCTTTAACAGGTAAGCATGTAAGCAATGACTGCACATCAAAACTGACCATAGTTTCATTGTCTGCCAGATGTAGGTCTTTAATATATCTGACAAAATGGTAGGAATCCTTTATGTGTGCTCTTGTATGTCCCCTGAGCGGTGAGAGTATTTTCGCTAAGTGTTGAGCCAATCTGTAAGTTGGTGAATCGATTTGGCTCACTATGGGACGTAATGGAGCATTGGGCTTGTGTATTTTAATGTATAATAATTGTACCCATACAATTTTGGTGATTTGGCGCACGTAGGTATTATCCATTTTATGTCCAGATTTAATTTTTCGGAGTGTTTCTTTATGAGGTCACTAGTTGTTTTTAGTGTGCTATTTGTTGGATCGTTTTTAACCTTTTTATAAGTACTTACATCCGACAAAAGTTCTTGTATTTTAGAATTATAATCTGACGTATCCATGACTACCGAGGCGTTTCCCTTATCTGCGTGGAGAATCGTAAGTTCTGTTTTATTGCGTAGGTTCTTTAACGCTATAAATTCGTCTTTGGGAAGATTCGGTTTAGGCACTGAACATCGACGTAACATAAACGAAATGTCTTGACGTATCGCCTCCAAATCTTCTTTCCGCATATTGTTTTTAAATAAACAGTCCTCGACACTACAGATAATTTCTTCGTACGGTAATTTGCGTGGTGTAATAGCAAAATTGAGGCCTTTGGATAAAACCCTAATTGTTGCATCATCCAGTGTTGGTTTTGACAGATTATAGAGCGCGATTAATCTATGATCTGTGTTTGTCAATGGTTGCTTTTGGTTCTGGCATTGATTCAGATGTTTGACATTTGACTTGGTCGTTAATTTTTGATATTTTTCTATATGTTTGTTTTTGTATTCGTTATATTTACTAATTTCGCATTTATTTAATGTTTCCATGCAAAAATTATAATCAAACGTCGTTAAAACTTTCTTTAATTCACTGGATGATGTGTCTATGGATTTATTTATGTCATATAGATCGAAGCCTTTTTTTGGATTACCGTCCGTAACAACTTTTTACTCGCCTGATTTAAGATCTTAGCGCTTCCTCGAATGTCCTTTTTGGTTGATATTTTGACACACGTAGGAATTAGATTACGGTCTCGGCATCTCTTCAAGAAATTTAAGGCTGTTAGATATCTTGAGCGCTTGGTCTTTGGATCTTCTAATCGGGGTATTTTATTTGCACATACCAGTCCGTACTGGCTTACATAATGATTTCTTATATTTAAGCAAACACTACACATTGAAATAATACTAGTTTTTACGGAATTTAACGCGTATATTTAACTTTTTAAATACCCGACGTTTCGAGCACTTTACATCACTCATGGTCACGGGGAGGACTGAGGTGTTCAACGTCCAGATGTCATAGTTAACCGTGGTTACCCACAGATTAAAATTATTAATTTTTGTTCCGATCTACATAGTATGAACTTATAGTATCTTGAAGTCTTGCGGTTGGGATTTAATTTTATTAATTATAGAATCCTAAGCAGATAGTACCGCCCAGCCATCTTCTCTATTGAAATTAGGATGTTTTTTGATTTCAATAGCCTCACGAATCATCCTTGGATGGAATCGATGTTCTTTTGCGAGGATTTGTGGTGTATCAAATCCGATGTAGTGACGGGGGAGACTGCAAACTTTTGTGTATCGATGTTTATCATTAGGCAAGCCAAATGCTCATTTTCCGTCTCTTCTTAATAAAGGTTCACAACCTATAAATTACATCTTTGCCTTGGACTGATCAAGCTTCTGTAGCCTTTTGTTAGAAGTTGGTCGCTGCTTCCCATAGGCTATATTAAGCAATTTCATATTTTTGGGCTGTTTTGTCAGTTTATTATTATAAATAAATGCAGGCAAGGTCGCAGGATCGATAAATGGACTAAAATTTAATCTGTGAGTGTGAATAGATATCTGTGTTATTTATAGTGCGTGTTGTAAAAAACCAACATCTTTCGTAATGTTTCCATTAGGATAAAAATGAGTGAAGCAAGCTCTCTACGCAATAGGATGACCCCAATCCCTTCCGGGACAATATGAGCGGCAAAATGTAACCGTGAGACAGCTATAGCGAGAAGTTTCTGAAATGAGCAAATTGTTAAAATGTTTTGAATACATTTCGTTTGTTGTGAAAAAATCATTATAAAAATAAAATTTTAAATGAATTACACTTTTAATAATATAAACTATTATATGTATTTTTATAAAGTCAAAAGTAAAGCAGTGTAAATTAAAGAAGTAAGTAAAAGTAGTGAATGGGGCTATTCGCAGGGTAGGTACATACTAGTAGTATAAAAAGTTTGATTTCAAGCCGATTTTAGACTACACTTCTAAATAAATAAATGCTTGTGCATTCCAATCTTACTTGGAATGGTTAACGGTAATATTAGTATTGTTAATGGCAATGCTAGTATTTTTCAAAGAAATAAAAAGAAGGAAAAGAGACACATAATATTTAATAAAAACCTACACATCCATTTCACTCCCGAACATCAAGGTTAATGATATATAAAAAATAGTGATGTATAACTACTAGTGATAAATACTATTATAAGAACATGCACAAGTTAGTTATATCAGTTACTCGATTTCAAAGAGTCAGTCCAGAGTGAGAGAGAAAGAGGGAGGGAGAGAGAGAGAGAGAGAGAAAGGAAGTTCCTTTACGCTTTTACAACAAAGTCCCAAAAATATGCAGAACTTAATAATAAAAAGTTTAACATTTTTAGAACATAATAGAATAATTTTTATTTAATATGGATTACAAGAATAATTAATGAAAGTCATTTAAGTTTTAACACTGGTTTGAAAAAAAAAAAACATTTACCCTGGAAAAAACCAGAAAGGACACCTAGCGAGACTTTTTTACAAATAATAATTTACAATATGATATTGCATAAGCGCAAAGCGCGTAGGTATATTCTACCAGCAGCGCTTAAAAATCAAGAATCCGTCATTTTGTCGCATGAAATCGTATCTAACAATCATATTGAACATATTAAATGATTGAGTAAAACTATTATTTACGGATTTTATCGCGTTTAATTACTTTAATTTATTTTTATTATTATTCCGACGTTTCGGGTGCTTTACAGCGCCCATGGTCACGGGGGGGACCATGGGCGCTGTAAAGCAATCGGGATAATAATAAAAATAAATTAAAGTAATTAAACGCGATAAAATCCGTAAATAATAGTTTTATTCAATGTGTAGTGTTCGCGTAAATTTAAAAAGCACATTGTCAGAAAGATAAATGATTGTTTTAATAATATTTATTTTTGAAATCGATTAATTGTTATTTTACATTTAAAAATGGTTTTAGTTGCTTATGGTGTAGATTTATCAAGTACACATGGATGGGTAAACACAATAACTTTTGAAAATATCAATTGTTCAACACAATCTATTTTTTTAATTTTTTCATCTATTAATGTAAATGGCAGTTTAATTTTGTTTTGTTTAGTTGTAGTTAATATTTTTCGATCGAGAAATTTCGAAATTTTCGGTGTTTTAAATCATTTTTTTTAGCAGCCTTGTGATAATGATTTTTGATTACGCGAAGACTAAACATTGATTAAAACTACTTTTACGGATTCTTTTATCGTCTTTAATTTTAAATGATTTTTAATTCCCGACGTTTCGGGTACTTTGCAGCACCCATGGTGACGGGGGACTGAGATGACTGATGTTAATCCGGAGTACCTTCAGCTTTTTAATTATAGTTCAAGGTACGATCTATGCAGAATGAATTCATTCTGGAAATAAACGTTGGGAATTAAAAATCATTTAAAATTAAACTAGATAAATCCGTACAAGTAGTTTTAATCAGCTTCATTATATATTTTATTACATAAAATAATATATTTTATATTTTATTTATTTTCTTCATTATATACATTCATTCTCTATATATTCATTATATATAGAATGAATATATGCACCGGCACCAATGAAATTCTTTTGGGGCAGCGCGGCGGACTATTCCTTGCACTAAAACTCTCTCAGAAATGAGAGTAGGCCTTTGCCCAGGAGTAGCACGTATATAGGCTGTAACTTTAACCTAATGTTAACTTTACCTTTTATTAAATTTATTAATACAATATTTTCTTCAATAGCCGTCGTAGCTGACGGGCCAAGCCGAGCTTCGGCGAGTGTGTGCACAAGCACAGGTAAACTCTCTACTCTAGAGGGCAGTCCTACACCGATGGAGATAGATCAGGCGCAGGACTGGTGGCTTTACATGCTTTTCGAAGTACGAGGTATAAAATCACCAATTTCATTATATAATACAATTTTATTAAATAATATATATTTTACTAAAAACACTTTGACTCATTCCGGGCTCGGCCGCTGTCGTGAGTGGATTACTGTATCGTTTGTTTACAGCGGCTCGTGATGAAAAATATCGATCGCTGTAGAAATACAAAATATTCCAAAAACCAAATTTGATACATACTTGACCAAGGTAAGACACTGTAATTATTTTTAAATTCACAGATTTTTATTACAATATATTGTTTCGCTAAAAGTACGTAGGATTTATATATAAATATACTCATATGTCTTGGATTTCCTGGAGTGACCTGAAGGTCTTCTTCAGTATCTGCTACTGGAAATCCTCAACGAGTAGAACTAGGTGTGCCGCGATTGTGCTCGTTATGTTAATTTTTTTTTATTAAGTGCGAGCAGCTATGCAGGTCTAGGGAAAGAGACCAATATCACTGCGACCGAGGAGATCTATTGTGATCGCTGCTATGGCTATAGTTCACGGCTAAACCCTATGTCTTCAATGAATAGAAGGAGTTGTTTAGCCGTGAGCAATTTCACTTCTTCTGGGCGGAGTACATAGTTTCCCAGATGAGTGTTACGTTTGCGCATTAAGGGTCCGCAATCAGTTAAGAGATCGATACGGAAGAAAATAAGACAGGCAAAAGAAAAGTGGTATGGTGATCTTTGTTCTGAGATTGAAGAATTGGATAAAAAGTTTGACTATTTTATATGCATAAGAAGATTAAAGAGGTTATATCCCCTAAACATCAAGGACGCACAGACAACTCTTAATAAAGATGGCAAATATGCCTCTTGCTTAGATGACATGTTGATAATTTGGGAACAATATGTAACTGAACTCTTTTGTGACACTCGGTCTGATCCTGTTGATTTCATTTGCGAAGACAGGGGCCTGCCATTACAAGGAGTGAGGTCTATTATGGCATCAGTAATGCAAAAACAAGGAAAGCTGTTGGTCCCGATGACATACCAGTCGAGGTAATTAAGTGATTGAGGAGTATAATCTGGATTATCTTGTTAGCCTCTTCAACGCTATTTACAACTCCGGCACGATTCCATCCGACTGGCTCAAATCGACCTTCATAACCTTACCCAAGCTCAGGAATCCTAAAAGATGCAGTGATTATCGTACCATTTCGCTCATGAGTCATGTTTTGTAGCTGTTCTTAAAGGTAATCTATAATAGAATTTACTCAAAATGTGAGGCTGTACTATCATATACTCAGTTTGGTTTTAGAAGCGGTTTGGGAACTAGAGACGCACTTTTTGGCTATCAAGTGCTGGTACAAAAGTGTTAGGATATGAATAAAGATCTGTTTGTCTGCTTTATTGACTATGAAAAAGCCTTCGACCGCGTTCAACATGGCAAGTTGATTGAAATACTTCAGAAAATTGGCTTAGACTTCAACGAACGTCGATTCATAAAAAACTTATACTGGAACCAGTGTGCAAATATAAGGGTCAACGGGAAATTATCGTCATACATTGACATAGAAAGAGGCGTACGACAAGGATATGTTTTGTCACCCTTACTGTTTAATTTGTATGCTGAAGCCATATTTTCAGAAGCACTAGATAACAGTCCAGACGGCATATCAATTAATGGCAAATTGTTGAACAACATTAGGTACGCAGACGACACGATATTAATCGCCAATAGTTTTGTGGGTCTTCAAAGGTTAGTAGATTCAGTGGCTTCCGTTAGTGTTGAATACGGTATTAACATCAATACCAATAAGACGAAGTACATGGTAATAAGCCGAACACCTGAGCTTATCACGTCTTTATCCCTAAATGGTCAGGGTCTTAAACGGATCACCAAATTCAAATATCTAGGCACAATGGTTGACAAAACAGGAGATCACAGCCTCGAAATACGATGCAGAATAGAGCAGGCACGCAACGCCTTTTCGAGAATGAAAAAAGTTCTTTGTGACCGGAACCTAAGTATTTCTCTTGGAACACGCATAGCGCGGTGCTATGTCTTTTCTGTACTTCTCTATGGTGTAGAAGCTTGGACGCTGACAGAAGCCATGTCTAAAAAACTGGAAGCGCTCGAGATGTGGGTGTACAGACGTATGCTAAGAATTTCTTGGAGAGACCGCGTACGAAACACCACCGTGTTACAAAGAATGGGGAAGGTCACAGAGATACTTACAACCATAAAGAGGAGGAAATTGGAATATTTTGGGCACGTGATGCGTAACACCAAAAAATACGAACTCCTTCAACTTATCATTCAGGGGAAAGTGGCAGGCAGAAGGAGGCCTGGCCGCAGAAGGATATCGTGGCTGAAAAACTTGCGCCAGTGGTGCGGGAAGAGCACAAGATCACTGTTTAGAGCAGCGGTCTCAAAAGTTGAAATCGCCCTAATGATTGCCAACCTTCGCAAGGAGACGGCACCTTAAGAAGAAGAATCAGTTAGGATGTGTAGAGGCGTTTATTCCGTTATGGAATAGAACCAACACATCCTCGAGTTGCTTAGTCCCGGGATGGACATATGCTTTTTAAGACAACAGTGTCCAGTTAGGGCTCTTGCCAGAATGCGCAATTTATTTTTACTTAATCCCAGGGCTTCTGAAGCGAATTTACGATCAAAAGCCCGGATTAAGGTTTTAGGATGTTTTAAGCCTGGTGTGTCAGACCAGATCTTAAGAGATTTATTGTGTTTAAGAGTTTCAAGTTTAGGTTTTTCCGCTAAGGTTCTAGTTCTGGAAACTACTGTAAAAGACTACTTTGCCGTTATGTTTGCCCTCTTAAAAATTGAAATGAAATTATGTAATCGTAAATTTATAAAAAAAATAAATGAAGATAAGCTTATTCATGAATTACGCTGTATTAACTTTAACTCTGTATAAACTACGAATGACCCTAACTTAGCTGTTAAATTCTTGGTCGAACCTAATATTTCAGCTATAGCCAACAATACCAAAACTTTATTTCTGTCTTGTAGACGTAGACCTATTAAGCATTGGATCACTCTGGCTTTGTTGAAATGCATGCGAAACAGAGATAGATTATATAAAAAGTCGAAAAAAGACCCATCAAATCAGATTCTTATAATTATAAAAGATATCGCAACTTCTGTACCAACCTCCTGCGAAATGCAAAAGTAATTATGAGAAGCTGGAATTTCAAAGAGCCGGCAAAAACTCCAAACAACTGTGGAAAGTCATTCAAACTGTTACAATGTTATCTTAACGGCAATCAACGACGTCTGATATCCTAGACATCAACGAAATTAATACTCAAAAATCTGTTGAGGATATAAACACATATTTTTCAAATATAGGAAAATCACTTGCAGACAAATTAGAAAGAGGCACGGCAATATTACCGACATCCGTTACTTATTCCAAATCCTTTGTTTTGCTTGAAACTGACGAGAGTGAAGTCGAACGCTTGATTATGTCTTTGGGTAACAACCGAGCAGCTGGTTGGGATGGTATTTCTTCAGAATTCTTAAAGAAGCACAAAAATGTTATTATTTCACCTCTTACATGTATTTGTAATTTGAGTTTCCAGACAGGTATTTTCCCTGATTTGTTTAAAAAGGCAATAGTTCACCCTATTTTTAATTCCGGCGATCGAAATCGTATCGAAAACTACAGACCTATATTAGTTTTG